>JAJONR010001871.1:0-89956 GCA_029582245.1 Solanum etuberosum | reverse complement strand
TTTAGATTTTTTATTTATTTATGTACTATATTAAAAGAACTAAGAAAAATATTTTACTCTATTAATTATATTAAATGTGCAATGCAAAGAAATTAAAAAGACATTTTCAGAATATATTAAATGTAAAACTTAATTGATCTTTATTTTCATTAATTACTCTCACACAACTTTTTATTATCATGATCTATAAAATAATTAATAATCATATTCATCATATTATTTGGTGGTTCATATTGTAGCCCTATAAATAAAATCATGGTAAAATTTTATAGAGGATTACATTAGCCTTTTAGTTTGTTATATTTTCGTGCTTATTATATTCATGTTTTAATTTGACTTGAAGAATAAGATGAAGGTTATTGAATGGTAATCGGCTTGTGGGAGTGGATGTCCACAAGAACTCGAAAGACATGTGTACTGATTTCGTATTTTTCCTTCTATTTTTTAATGAGTAAAGTAGTAAGAATGATGTTGCATTTTTTTAGTATGATTCTCTTTATTTTGTATCTTATGTGAATTTCTTATTGTAATTTTTTTAGTTCAAAATAGTAAAAAACTTATAACTTTATTCGAAGTCTACTAAGTACTAACCAAACATTTTTCTCTTTCATCAATATTATATTTAATAAAATTATCAAAATTTTACTATCGTTTATAACCGCGCGACGCGCGTACAAGTGCACTAGTTAATAATGACTTGAAAATAAAATAAGTAATCTACTATAATTAATTAATTATTCATTTAGTTAATTTTAAAGTAAAAAATATTATATTATAAATATACGTAAATTGAACTAAAAATATTCATTAGTTTTACAAAATAAAATCCCAACAACTTCAAAATTGAATCAAACTTTCATTAGTTTAAATATTTAAAATCAAATAAAGTACAAATTCGTATTCAAATGAACTACTTTATTATAATTTAATGAACGATCTAGTTTACTTTAACTGCAAGTACTCCATCCTATTTATTTCATCTATAAGATTACTTTTACAATTTAATATATTATTAATTTTTTCGCAATAATTTTTTTCTGAAGCCATAATAAAGGTGAAAATAATTAGTTATATTTTTTTAAAAATAAATTTTTATATTAAAATAGTTATTTTTAGTAAATATGATTAATAGAAAAATATTGAGAATTAAAGTGAAGTACTAACAAAATAGACCAATTGAATTCTTGGAGTTACTTTTTCTTACAGAAAATATCCATAACCTTTTGAAGAAATAAATGGACCTCACATATTTAGATATATAGTTTATTTTCCTTTATACTTTTTAATTTATGACCATTAAAACTTTCTACATCTTAGATTATTATTTTTCTGAGACATCTCACATAGTCTTTGCTCAATGTACAATTATTTTAAGCATTTTTTTTTTCTACGTTGATAAATTTGTCCTTAATCATCCTACCACTTCACTCTTTTATGTAATAGAAATAACATTATTTTAATAACGGGGAGTGTCGTTTTGTGCAGCTAATCGAATGAGTCCACCTTTTTTTTCTTTTCTCTTGGTGATCAACTCATGATTATGAAACTTTATTTAATTTTTAAAATGGAAATAATAATAATTTTTAAGTGGGTGACACTAACATCGTATGTGAGAGTTATTTATAATTTAGAGAGTCCTATTCCTCGGAAAAGGATAAAAAAAAATAGATTTTACACAAATTTTATAGTGTTAAGAGATAATTACATCATATTTTTATTTTTTTTAAAATTACAAAAATTCCTTAAATTTGGTGAAATCCAGATACATCCCAAAACTTCCTGCTACATTGCTTCTCAGTTTCGGATACATCCCTCAACGTCCTGATACCTCGCATCTCGGTTTGGGATACATCACTTAACGTCTCGATACATCGCGTACGTCCCGATACATCGCGTAAAGTGATGTATCCGACTAATACGTTACATAAAGTAGGAATTTATATTTTTTTCAAATGACAATTTTTTTTAAAGAAATATAGTAAAATAAATTATGTATTTAAGTATCTTTTCCTAAAAATAATACTATGCTTATGTTGTTTTCGTATTTTCATGCTGGGGAACTTGAAGACGGGCAAATATCTTCAAGTCATCTATATATGATATAAAGCTAGATGTTAGAAAAGTGAGGTGGCACCTCTCTTTGGCCAAGGATGACATTTATCTTTTTTTCTCAAATTTATGAAATTTTTCTCAAAAAATCTCTTAAAAAAAAGAAGATACCCCATTAAACAAACCTCATAAATATTTTTTTAATACTACAACCTTTCACATTTCAACTACCCAATCTTTTCCTATTCTTATAATGTTATATATTCCCCTATATGTTATATTATTTAATAAGAATAAATATCTTTTTAATTATGAACATGTAACGGTTTTTCATTTAATTAGTGTGACATTATAAAAATAAATTTCTTAATTGTGAAACATGCAATTGTTCTTTCATCAACTTTCCTCCATTTTGAGTTGAAAGTTTTAGTTCTTTAACTTTAAGCAGAAGAGAGAAAATACATAGGAAAAAACAAAAATGGTCTTTAGATGGTAATGTGGTTATATCCAAAGGTTATGGGTTTTCATCATATTGAGAGATGTGATCATTCTTCTTCTTATTCTAATGGCTTATTTATCTTTTCGATGTAACTTTTACATTTGGATTATAAATTTTCAGTTTCATTTTACTTCTTTTTTACCTTTATATATATTTGTTTAGTGAAAAATATTGCTTGAAGCTCTATTTTCTTATTGCAGAAGTGAATTTTATGGATTGAAAAATACAAAGCCTTCAATCCTTTGTGATACTGTATAATTACTTCTGGCTATTAGCAGCTATAGTTGAAAACTAATAAATATCCAAATGAAGTAAAAATAATGTCAAAAGTTGTTGATATGTCATAGGTTTTATGAGTTAGAGATTGTCGGAGTTGGCTCAGCATAAACTTTGATTGAAACTCTATCTTTTTGTTACTCATGTATCGTAATTTAATATGACCTTCAGTGCTCAATTGCCACGGCTAGATACATGCACATAATTTAATTTATTTTTAGCTATTTCTTGATTATATATTATTCTTGGTTCAACATTTGTTTTTTTATTCATGTGTTTACCGCCCATATTCACTCACTATTTTAGATTATTAATTTTATTAACTCAAGTTATGTTATAGCATGTTTTGATTATTATTTTTAAATTGTTGATTCATTTTAATGATAAGTTTGATGATTTAATACATTAAATGGGTATCAAACTTATTATTATTATTATTATTATTATTATTATTATTATTATTTATAATGGCTATAATGTAGGCGATGCAATACGATCTTTCGAGAAGGATACATTAACAATAAACATTTTTATTTCATTAAAGACGTACAAGCTAATAGTTATTTTATAACTTTTAAAATTATTTTTTGAATTAAGTTTGATTTTATTTGTTACAAGAGATTCAATTAATATTTGGACACATTGTTTAGCCATCTTTTTATTACATCATAATTTTATACTTTAGCAATTGTTTGTATGTTATTGAAGCACAAAAAGCAGAGGCACTAACATGTGTTGAGGTTCGAACAAGTTACTCTTCTCCTCATCAAGTTTTATTTTTTGGATAAGAAGTAATTTACTTTTTATAATTAAATTTCATAATGAATAAATTGATAAATATCAAATGTAGAAAAACTTAATGCTAATCAAGATCGTTTTAATTTTTGTGCATAATTTACTCACTCAAATAATGTTACACATAAATGATCATTTGATTCCAAAAACAAAATGTGTACGCAACATTTAGCACTTTCAAAAAAAATTAAATTACAAAATTAAATGAAAAGGAGAGTATTATGTGATGTAATAAAATGTCTGTGTTAATAGTGATGTCAATAAGAAGTGTTATTAATAATTGATTTGTTGACTGCAGAAATAAATAACAAAACTAAAAATAAAGTGAAGATAAAAAAAATGATAAATTTTTTTAGTATTGTACTTTATTTTTATTTATCGAATGTCAGGTGGACAATAGAAAAAGATGTGGGCATATTGATACTTTATTTATTTCTTACGGAGAAAATACATAAAAAATCCCCCCTGAACTTGGCAGCAAAACTTATTTTGACACTTTAACTTTACAGGTAATTATTTACCCTCCTAATCACTTTTCAAGTGAATTAAAATACACCCAAATCGCTAACATAAGTCAAAAAAGTAACAGCACGTTTATGTCAAAAATTAAAGAGAAAAAAATAAGTGAGCCCCAATTATTTTCTTTTTAACCAATAATTTTTCTTTTCTTCATCTTCTTCATACCCTATCACCCCCAGCCCTTAGTACCACCAACCCCAGCCCCACCTCTCGCCCCTTCATCTTCCTCACACCCAATCCACCCCTTCCGCCCTCGACCACCACTTGCACCACCCCTTTTTTCTTCTTCGAACCCCCACTCCCACCCTCTTTCTTTCTCTTCGAACCTTGGTGCCTCACACTTTTCTTCTTCTTCTTTGTTGAACTTTCCATCTTTTTTCTCCTTCTTCAAGACGCCCCCATCCCACTCTCATTTCCTTTCTATCAGTAAAACCCCAAAAAGTGTGATGAACAATGTTACGATCCAAGGGTACCCCCTAGATGTAACATGACGTATAGAACCCCGAAGGACTCCATACAAGCCACTTAGTTCTCATAACATAAGAAATAGAACAATAAGAGAAACAATAGTCCAAGTCCAAAATATTTTATAACAAAAAGCGGAAGTCTAAACACTTTGTCTCATCATAGTCATCTAATACAATAGAATGAAATTGGTCCTAGCCCATACATCATGTCCAAAAGAGAAATACATGAAAGAAACTGAAAATAATAACTCCGTCCTCGAACCAAGAGGACTCACCAAAGCTCAGAAATCACGAACTCAACTACTAGCCACGAGACTCGGAAACATGTCTGTCGGACCCTACATTTGAAAAAAATATGGGCAAGAGTATGTGTTAGTACAAAACAATATACCAAGTATGATAGCCATGCATAAAACATTTAAAACATGCTAAAAGGGACAATTCATTTCATGACATGCAATTGACCAAACTAAACATGATATAAAAGAGTCATAAAATATAAGTCATAAAATCATGGTGAATGCAAGCTAACTTCATCTTTAAAACCTTTGAACTCATGTGAGATACTTCTTGAAGAAACCTTAGTTCATTATTAATGTGGGGAATTAGCCTTAACCGACATAGAGATCATGTGAGCTATAAGATGATCCCCCGGTGTCTCCCACACCGAAAAGGGTAGTCCTACTTGCCAAGGTAGAACTATGAACTTCTAGCTTAAGTGGATCCGCTAGTTAATGCCTATCTAAGACAATCATCCTATGGAGGCACATAGGTAAGGGATAAGGAGATTGCTTCTAGAAATCCGACCTCTACTAACGGGAAAGCTCCCATCTCAATATCCTCTCGGTGCTAAGCATAATCCCACGAAATATTCATTTCTTAATTGACCTTATTACTCATGAAAAGGTGTCCTTGGACAACCAATCCAAGTTAGTTCATTAGGGTAGCTCTTACTCTTGATTCATTTAGGTGAGAAAGCCTTTCAACCTAAGAATCTTTTCTATGTGAGAAAACCTTTCACATATTGCTAGTTATGTGTTTATGAGAATGTCCTTTCAACAACACAACAACAACATCATCATTGATACTTTACTCTCAAAGCATTCTTAAGACAATTGCATAGATTTCATAAGAAATGCATAAGTCCATAATTTACCTCTTGAGGCTCAAAACCCACTTTCAATCATCAATGCTTAGAAAACATGGGTTAGATATGGATTTCATCATAAATACATGTAAAGCTTGCAATACATGCTTAATTTCATAAAACACTTGCTTTATAGTCAAAATCCCTCATCATATGATTCACAACTTGAAAACATGGGGGATTACATGGGTTCATGGGGAAATCATCATAAAATCATCATGTATCATCAATTCATGCATAAGAGATCATAATTCAATCATATAAATCAATAATCAAAAGAACCCATGGTAATTGAAGAAAATCCTAACTCAATTGGGGAATTCTACCTTTAGAAATATAGAATTTGGGAACTCCATGGCTGAAAGGAATCCATGGATGAAAAATATCATACCTTGAATTCAAATGCTAGCCTTCAATGGAGGAATTGAACCCTTGACTTGAAACCCTAGGATGAATCTTCTTCTTCTTCGAGTTTCTAGAGAGAGAATTATTTGAGAGTTCTTCTTTTGTGAATTTGGAAGAATGAAGTAAATGGCTAATTTGGGGGTTGAAAAATACTTATATAGGTTCCTAAACATAGGTAAAACGACATAGTATAGGAACTAATTAATTAGGAAAAGACCCAACTGCCCTTAAAAATAACTGACAACAGCCCATCCACGGACCCAATCGACGGACCATGGCCTGAACTACGGTCCGTCCTGATGGACCGTGACTGGTGGTCAGAGACTATGATTTTGGGGCTTCGAACCACGGACCCTGACCACGGAGCGTGGTCTAGCCTACGGTCTGTAGGTCAGGTCGTGGTCCTGAACCCTCAGACCACTTGCTAGGCAGGCCAACCACGGACCACACCTACGGTCCGTGGTCCCTTCCACGGACCGTGGGTTGCACCTGCAACTTCGGAGAATCGGCTTCATTTCTCTTTTTCGGATACGGGGTGTTACAAACAAGGAAAAAATAGAAAAAACATTGATTTGTTCTTGCTTCAAATTAAAATTAGTATTTATGGCAAGGTTTGAATGTGATGAACTTGAAGCTCTTTTTAATGAAAATCTACAATTTTTTCATTTCAAATTAAATTTTTAGTTGTTATTATTTATTTGTTTTGATTTTTCTTAAAAATTGAATGTGTTTTTGTGAGAATGGTTTTGAGATTTTGAATTCTTTCAACTGAAAATCTATTCTTTTTTGAGATTATTTTTCTTATAATCATGGATTAATTCTTATTTTTTGAGATATTTTTTTACTTTCTAAAATTGTGAATAAATAAAAAGAAATAAAAAAAATTAAAAATTAAAATTAAAATAATGTTTAATGTGACGCTGATGTGGCAATGATGTGGCGCTGATGTGACAATGATGTGGTGCTGACGTATAAATGACATGGCGCGCGTGGAATGCACTTGCTATTGTGAGACTGGTAGTATAATATTACGGTGTATTTTAATTCACTTGAAAAAAGATTAGGGGGGTAAATAATTTCCCGTAAAGTTAAAGTGCTAAAGTAAGTTTTGCAGCCAAGTTCCGAGGGGATTTTATGTATTTTCTCTTTCTTATGTTATACTGTAAGTATGTTATCTAAGAGGTTTAATGATAATGAAAATAAAGAGCACATTATTTAGCATTTGAAAAGGTTTTAACATATGGATGATAGAAGAACTCAATAAATAGTTATCATTTATATTTTATAATGTTTTCGACTCATCTAAATATCGAGTTCTAATTTTATCACAAATCACACTTTGTATGAAAGTTATCATGTTAAATTTTATCAAATACAAATTTGGTTATTGATAGTTTATTTTGACTAAAATATATTCATGTATATTTAGGTGATGAACGAAAATTAAAACAATTAACAATTTTTTAATATTTTATAATATTAAAAAAATCTTAAAAGAACTATAGTAGTAAAAATAAGTTTCGATTTTTTAATTAATAACAAATTTATAAAACAATCATTCATTTCGCGCGAAGCGCGGACAAGTTCACTAGTTAATTAATATAACATGATTTTCATTTTTTTCCCTATCATAACGAGTTTCCCTTAATTTGTTACCAAAAAAGTTAGAAAATTATTAATTAACTAGTAAAATTACCCGCGCTTCGCGCGGAAATTTAATATTACGAAATTTATAAAATAATACTTAAAATCTATCAGTCATTAAAACTAAAACACTATATTATTTTACATACAAGATTACGTAGTAATGAACATTAATAATGTAAAGGAAAATGAAAATTATAATATCTTATCATTTATCCTTAATAACATAAGCATAAATTTATGATTGTAAAAAAAATATCAGGATCTGTAACATAAGCAACGGTGTCAGTGAGCAACTTAACAGGAGCAAAGTACACAAATATTTAATCGTACAAAAGAAGAAGAAAAAGAAGAAGAAAAAGAAGTTTAGAATTTTCGTTGTTTTAAAATGAGAGGAAATCCCTCTATTTATAGACGACAAATGGTAGTGTGAACAAATGTTTGTTGTGCCTTATCGGAAATGTCACAACTATTTGGAAAAGTTGCAACCCTTCGGAAAGGTCACAACCTTTAATAAAAGTCACAATTTTTCATAAAAGTCACAACTCTTCATTGAAGTTGCAACTTTTCATAAAAGTCACAACTTTTCATAAAACTTATAACTTTTCATAAAAGTCACAACTTTTCATGAAAGGAAATGATAGTTTTGAAAATAAATAAATTAAAAGGGAATCATAATTTGTGGTGACGCCACGTAAGCGGGCCTAGAGTTCTCTTTTATATATGATATATGATTTATTTGACTTATTATAAATTAACGAGCTAGTGTATAGAGATTTCAAGATCTGAATACTAATATCTCCACTGATAAATATATATTAGCAGATAAGATAAGAAGTAGCGTTAGTTATTTCATCATTTCTAAAGTTGAGCAGCTGATTTAGGAAGATTATTAGATTGATTCCGTCACATTCAGCACCTAATTAATCACTCTCTCAGTTTATTTTTACTTATTCAGTATTAACTTGACATATCTCTTAAGAGTAATAAATAGAATGACTATTTTCTTATATCATTCTTTGAATATGATAAATTCAGTGCATTGAAAAATACATTATAAATAATTATGATAAATAATAAAGATTTACTAAGAACAAGTAATGAATTATCTCTTAATTTTCTAAATTGAACAAGAAAAAATAGAAATCTATATTTAATATAATATACAAATAAAAATGAACGGAGAGAGTACTATTTTTTATTCTCTATTCATATTAACTGAATCTGTAAGGCAATGCACACTTATTAATAAAAACAGTCAAGGACATAATTTAAACCATATGTTCTACTATTGTCTTTTGTGAAATCATAAATCTAACTTTATAAGTAGTGCAATTTATCTCTTAAATATGAAAAAAAAATATTCAAACATTCATCCCGATCTTTAAATAATTTAATTATTTTGAACAACGAAAAAAGACACAAAAAATTGGTGAGTACTAATAAGTTAACAATGAAAGGCTGCGCTGCCCAGGCATTTAATCTGGTCACTTTCTTCTTATGCATGCACTTAATTATATAATATATAGCTAGGCATGTTCATTGTTTCGTTGCCACACAAAATTATTTCCCTCTGAATTTTGCTAATTTCTCCTAGTGTTTTCCATAGATTTTCGACCGCTCTATTCGCCTAATTTTAGATTTATGACTTTGAATAAGGATGTGTAAAGTATTATTATACCTAGTATATTAAATGAAATACAAATACTTTATATTTCTAAGCTATGTATATCACATTTGAACGTAGATCACAATTTTTGATAGACACTCATATATATTTACATCAAATTAGAAGTTGCGTAGTATGTATAGTATACTTGCACATAAGTTTCTATCATTTAAGCTTGATTAACTATAAAAAATAATTGGCCTCATATAATTAAGCTTCTATCATTTGGCATGATTAGCTATTATAAATTTGGCCTCATGTGATCAATTAAGTTGCTATTCAGCACAAAAATTAGTAACTATAAAATCTAACTAATCCTAGCATACTCAATACTCATGTGTACTAAAAAACTTGATATCCAAAACAGAAAAGGAAATTAATCACAAGTAATATCTACCGTTGTCTAAAATCTAGAAAAAGTCTAAAATGCACTTAAGAAGCTTTATCGAAGTGTGAATTAGTTTTGGGCTTTGGTTATGTATTGTGTATCAACTTGGGCTCTTGTATTGTGGGCCTCGTATATGACCGCTTTTGTTCTACATTTGTTTCTTTGCTAGTGAATTCATCAGAGAAGGGAAACAGTCCCCCCCCCCCCCCAAGTGGGAGCCCGATGAACGGACTCATAACTTGCCCAAGAGAACATAATGCAAAGGTCCGACAAGAGCCTTGGTGAACAAATCGGTTAGCTAGGTAGAAAAGGAACAAAAGTTAGAGAAATCAGTACATCAAGGTATTTCTCACAGACGAAGCGATAATCAAACTCCATATGCTTCATCCGTTTGTGAATGTAATGACCCTCAAGGCCATTTTTGTATTATTTATTTTTTTCAATATTTTCAGAGTTTAGAGCCTTCATGAAGCGGCCCCAAGTCATTTATGACTAGACTGATGATTCACTCATTAGGCCATTCGTTTGTTTTTTATGCAAATTTTCTTGTTTTGGAACTTTTGAAATTTAGACTTTTGACTTTGGTCAAAACTCCAGGTATACGGCACCTCGAAATGCATTTTCGATGGTTCTGTTAGCTCCGCAACGTTGATTTTAGTTTAGGAGGACCTTTGGGTTGGGTTCCAACACTTCCAAGCGATTATTTCGAGCTTTATTGTGGATTTTAGCTAAAATGAGACTGTGGCATGAGGCCACTTTTTATCGAAACAACCTCTGATGGAAGTTTCAATGGTTTCATTGAATATGAAATGTCAAATTTTATGGGATAGCATAGTTCATTTGCATCCACAGGGCTCCGAATGAATTCTGAGCGCCCAAACGGACATCAGATCGAGCCTTAGCTAATTTTTGGCTTTACTGGTGCGACCGCTTAAGCACTAGTTAGCAATTTATGTCCATGTCGCTTTAGCAGTGTCCAGACCATTTTTGTGGTATTTGTCCAACTTGGCTTGGCCGATTTTGCGGCCATCGGACTTCTTTTGCGGTGACCGCTTAATCAGTCATTTAGCCGCTTTAGTGGTCATTGCCGGTAGTTATATTCCTCTTCTTTATCACTTTGTTCTTGAAAACAAGAGGTGCTTAGAGCTCGGATTTATTTCTTTGAGAATTGTGGTGTTTGAGCTGTGTTTAGCATGGGATCGTCATTGGGGTCATTGTTCTTGCTTACGAACTCGTAAGCCATCTTAACTTCTTCATTTTTAGCTTAAATTTGGTGTTCTTGAGCTAGTTTATTCTTTGGGCTATTTTAGTTTCGATTAAGCTCGGTTTGTGCCCATTTTGGGGGAACAAGTTCCTTGAGTTATTAGGGACCTAATGACGGGTTCAATTTTGGAATTCCATTAACGGGTTCCACGAGCCTATTTTTACCCAATTTTAGGTTTGGATATATTATAGCAATATGAGTATTGTTCTTCTCGTACTGACACATAGTATACAATATCGATAGTATTGTGGCATATGTAGGACGAGAAGAAGAGGCGAGCAGCTCATGGACGGTTCGAGACTGCAATTCAGCTTCTGGGTAGGCTACGGTCTACTTTTTTTTAAACTGTGCCATGAGATAATGCTTAGTATAGATGGCATTTGGGTTAGGAATGTATGTGACGTGTGAAGTATTACTTACTTATTCCTATTTTCTTGATTCCTGTAGGATCCTTAGGCTAGTATTGGGTTGTGAAATCCTTTGCTTAGGCTGGGTAATTACTTTCTTATAGCTTAGTTTGGTGTTGATAGCCTCTTCTGAGTTGTTGGTTGAGGCCTAAGGATAGTGTTGTGATCTACGTGCCTTAGAAGGAGCTTTAATGATACTTTAGTTAATAACACTGCATCTAATAGTCATTATTATGGATTGGTCCCCTCGTTTAGTGCAGAACCTTGTGTTCGCTTTGATAACATGGGAATTCACCCTACATAGACTCCTAGCCTTGATTTGTGATCCCTATGTTAGATTAGGCTATGTAACCTGAGTGGTTGATGAGTCGGGAATTTTGGACTGATTTATATCTTTTTTCTTATGATTTTGTGTCATTAATATGAGATTATGGCTAATTATCCTTTGAATGGTATTTGTTTCACATATTTAAGGCTTACAAGGAGTTTTTATGGAAAGTATTGAAATTGAAGAGAAAAGAGTTGAATAAGAGGAGTCAAAGACAGGGAAAAATGACCCTCTAATGTCGCAAAAGCGACCAAGGACCGCTTAAGCAGTAGGTCAACAGTGGTCTGTTATAATTGTAGGTTGGCATTAGTTGTACCTAGTGTTCACTTGAGTAGTACTTTTGGGATGAGGCTGAGATCCTTGGATTACTCTTTCGGTTGTTGGACACTTTATAATTTCCTTTGTTTCTTAAATTATGGTGTTTATACTATGATATTATTATTGCGTATGTTGAAATATTATTGGGCCCGAGGCCTTGGTCGAGGACCAACTTGATTCTAGATTAGTTTCAGAGCAAGGTGATTTTGGTTATGTACTTTTGGCTATTTAGATGCTATTGTTTGGATACTGGCGATGGGATGCATTGCATTAATTCTCACTTTCACGTGTTTCACTATATTGATTGGCTTGTATGATTGGTTTAGATTCACCTTGGTTTACCTCTATTTGGATGCATTTAGACTGAGTTGGATTGGATTGGCCTAGTAACTTTTATGACGTTTCATGGTAGATATTGTTGGATTATCTTAGGGTAGTTGATGTACGTAGTAGAATCTTATTTTAATTAGGTTATTGGGCTAGCGCCTCCAGGTAAGTTCCTTTGCCTCAGATACCTACTTCTTTTTATCATATCTCATTGTTTCTGTTACTTTTACGGTGTGTTATCTCTTATTTTGTTGTTGTGATATATACTTCTTATTTACCTGCTATTTATACTTTCTTTGTCTTTGGAGCTCAGCCAACTTACGCCTATTGAGTATCATTTGTTGGTACTCATACTAGACTTTTGCACCCTGTAGATCCTAGTACGAGTTCTCATCGTTGACGTGCCTCTCGTGCGGAGTAATTGTGGATCGGAGACTTGGGGTGAGCTCCTGACATGCAGAGTTGTGCTTCTCCTTCTTCTTTTGGTAGGACTAGTCTTTATTTTGTATTTAGAGACGCTTCTGTATATTTGTATTTACCTTGTACTCTTGTTTTGTTTAGTAGCTCGACTACAGACTAATACAAGATCTTGGGGATATTCTATGTATATTTGATTCTATCTCTTTCTTTTATTTTGATATTTGTTCCTTGCTTTCCATAGGTTTCTCTTCTAGGTAACAACCCATTATTTCTAGTTTCAGGTTACGAGTCTGACTTACTTAGTGACGGAATATAGTAGGTGTCATCATGACATTAAAAGACGAGATGTTTTGTTATGTTGATTGCAACTTATTTGTCAGAGTGAAAAGGAATGGAAAAAATTGGGGGAGCATTGAGATCATGAAGAAGACAAACAGTCCAAGTAATTTCAGCCACCAAATGCTGCATAGGTCTATCATTCGTTGTTTCATGGATAACCAAGAGACAGGACGACCTCCAAGACTAATGAAAAAATTACTAATGGAACATTTGATATCGGCACAAGACGCACAATTGGAGTCGAAAAAATCAAATATTTGAAATGAAAGAGTGGGACTCATAAAAATACCAAGCTCAGAAGTACCGGCCACGTATGAAGAGTATAAAATGTAGCATCAAAGTGTCTTGAGTGAGGAGATTTCATGTACTGACTAAGGGTTTAGATGACATAAGATAGATCAGGTCTTGTGTTGATTAAAAAATTCATTTTTTAAAGGAGTCGCCGGTAAAGAACAGGATCTGGTAGAGGAGTCCTGAAGGTGGAAGATAGCTTCAAATTAGGATCCAATGAGGTAGGAATAGGTTTGCAGGAGAGATAATCAAACTCTTATATGAGTTTAAGACCAAACTTTCATTGAGTAATCACTACCCTTTCTTGTTTCTTGACCAATTCCATGCTGAGAAAGTAGTGAGCTTCACCCAGATCATTGATATAAAATTCGTTGTTTAGCAAAGCTTTAATCTGAGAGATTTTTATCGTATCGTTACAACTAAGGAGGAATTCATTGATATATACGAGAAGGATGGTGAATATCGACATATAAGTTAGGACTCAGAGAATATTTCATATATATTTCCTCATGTAGATCACCATGTAGGAATGCATTATTGACGTCCAACTGGTAAGTTGTCAATTTATTTTGAATGCATTAGGCAGTAAATATATAACAATGGTCATCTTGACCCCTAGGAAAAATGTTTCAATGTAATTGGTTCCTTCATGTTGTGTGTCACCACTGATATCCAATCGAGTCTTTAACCTCTCCAAACTTCCATCAGATTTTGACTCGACTTTAAAAACCCATTTGCAAGCTAGAGGCTTCTTATGTGCTATCAATTGAATAAGGTCTCGTGATTGGAAGTTAAAGCTAAACATGAGAAACCTTTGTTCTGAAGTTATATATCATGAATCATGAGCATTTTTGCCCGAAAGAAAGAATAGGACTACTATGCCTTGAGCAATACAATTGCTAACTCCCAATTCTAATAGAACTTCTCGTAAATGCTCCTTCTTACAAGGTGCCATGCTTAACTAGATAAACTTGAATCTTTTAATTCTCTTGGGATACACTACATATGGCTGCCAAAGGCTAAGTCTACTCGCATGATCTTACTTTGTTCAAGCCTAAATCTCGGAGATACAAGGAATTACCAATACAATTACTATGTTGGTGCCACTAAGCGAATCTATACTATATACTCACAATGAGCTATCATTCTAAAAAATGCACCTCATTTTGATGCATTAAACAATAAACCTCAAATTCAAACAATCGGGTCACTCACCACAAAAATTTACTGCCTACAGGTATATCAAGAATAATTCAAGCTTATCATTCAACTGTATCAACATCACCATCATAGCCAAATGGAGGGTCATTAGTAGACTTGAACATGAGGATCTGGAAGAAGAGGGACACTGTGAAATATTGCCTTGAGAATTTCCATTACTTTGACACTTAACGAGGGACGGAGGAGTAAAGTATAATATGAAAGAACTTGTTTAAGAGGTTTGATCTAAGAGCATAGATGATGTAGTGTGACATCACTGGTCACTAAGGACATATTTCAAGTACATGGGGTTGAGCATAGTGTAAATCATGAGTGCATGAGTCATGAGTTGCATGACACAGGATTGGAATTCAAAGATTCATGGAGTATGATTTGGATACTGAATGAATATCGTTAATCTCTTCATGCTCGTTTCAAGCTCGAAGTACCATTTGTACAAATAAGAATCCCCGGCTCTACAAGAAAATTGGCCCCCCTCCTTTCTAACTCCTCATACTAGGAATTGAGAACAGACAGGATTTCGTATGAATTGTATGAATAAGAGTTATGATCATGGCGCTACCATGAAAGGCATGAGTAGAGTGTTGTATTGACTGAAGTACAAGGAAAATACTAATATAAGAATGGATCGGGTCTCCGCCTTCTCCTAGCTCTATGTTATAACTCGTTCGAATTACTACTAGAATCTCAAAACCTGACTTGCTTCTCCTATCATCTCCCCCTTTGATCAAATTGGTTATTGTAAGTCTATAGATCTCTTCAACATCCTCTAACTGAACTGTAATCATTTTTACTCTAACAGTTGGGTTATAACTATACACATACATACTAATTTTCCCGGAAAGAGTATATCTAAAAGTGTAAAACATGTTGCTATTACTTCCTCCTGAGATACCTCTCTTAACTTTCTATATCCTCTATAGTCATCATGCATGTTATATGGTGAACTCTTACTAACTCGCATAACTAATTTTTCTTCCACCTGCCTAATAATTTGAGCCTTCTTCTTAGTGTACTAACATCACACTTACAGTCTAACATTTAAAATGGATAGTTGCACATTTCTCATAAACTAACCAATTTACTACTACTTGATAGAAATCAGGGAATGCTAGTCCACTCAAATTTTACAAAATAATCAACCTTAACTAGCTCTTCTAACTTCAATCTACAAATATACTTCTTTCTATGATCATTCTACTCTTCATTACCACCTCTTATACATCTTCTCCATAAATGGACTTCTTAAATTTCAAGAATCATCGTTCTTTTATTCAACTCATAAGGTACTATCTAAACTTTGTCCATTCTTTAACCATTCTATAGCTGCTACATTGCATGATCTGGAGAATGAAAGAAGAGAAACATTACCTACATGTCATGTAGCCTCCCGAAGAAAAGTACAAACGTCTTTGTACCATTCCGCAAGACTCTACTAGACACGACTTCATCGATATCCTAGGACACTTGAACCTTGTGCTCTAATATCAAATTGGTCACGACCTGAAACCATCGCCTAGTCTTAACACGGTACTTAGAGTCATAAGTGACCCCAAGCTACCTTGCTACTAGGATAAGTCATGGGCAACTGAATACAAACATATAAAAGAACTAACAAAGTTTTGTATATGACAAGTGTAATTTCAAAAGAATATGGAATAGAATCGATTGAATACAACAATTCTAAATGATTGTCTATGGAGCCTCTACTAATACTGACTATAGGTAGTCGGGACATGATCCATGCTCCCCTTAATCAATACATACAAATAGAAACGACCTACTAGAACTACAAGTGACTCGAGTCCTCGAATTAAGAGAACTCATCATCCGTTGGCTGGAAGTTACAATCTGACTAATTAGGATCCTGATAGTAAGCACCTGAATCTACATCACATGAAAAATGTAGGCAAATGTGATATGCGATCAATATTCTGAATGTACTGAGAATGTGAAATAGGCATGATATTACGTAAAATTGAACATGATGAATGTGGGATGCTAAACTGAATATGGATCTCAAATACATGCAATCACCAAGTAGTAAAACATGCAACTAAAATAACTTAATACTACGTCAAAGAAATAATCTAAAGGATCGAAATGTGGGAGATACTAAATCTGAAATAAATTGTAACACTTCAGAAATCAATCTTGGACTTTGCAGCAAAAAAACAGCAGAAATTGGTGAACCACGGCAGGGTTCACGGAGCGTGAAAGGAACCACGGTCCGTCGACTTGCCCGTGGTTCATGCCCACCCAGAAGTGGTGGACCACGGGACCCTTCACGGCCCGTGGACCACCACACGGGCCATGGGAAGGCTTGTGTAAGCCAGTCATAACCAACCAGGCCCAGCCATCAGACCACGGAGCCCTCTACGGGCCGTGGTCTTGACGACGGGCCGTGGTGGCGCTCGTAGACCTAAGCTAAAAGACTCCAGCCCAAGTGAAGAACCACGGTGGTCTTCACGGTCCGTGGTCCTTAACACGGGCAGTGGTAGGGCTCGTGGACAGGACCCCCAAAACCAGTAGCCACTGGCCAGCAGACCACGACCCAGTCGACGGGCCGTGGTCCTAGTGACGGTCCGTCACTGGCGCCGTGGTCCGCATCCGATAGATTTTAAGTGAGGTCGTTTTGGTCTTTTCCCCTATGCATTGGGAACCTAAACTACGTCGTTTAACCCCTAAACTACGTAGTTTTGGTCAGTTTAAGCCTAGTAACTTAATCAGATTTTACCCAGATCGATTATTCTCCAAAAATTCACCAAACTTAGAGCAAAAGAAGATAAAAGAGTTGACCAAACCCTTTCAAGAACGCAACAGGTTTTCTTCAGTTCCAGCCCCGAAATCAAAATATTTCTCCATGAATTTCGTCACCATGTATGTTGAATTTCACTAGTGGATTCCTTTCTTCCACTAGATCCCCAGAATTAAGTCAGATTCTTGATTCTCTTATCATGTTTAGACCAAGGGTTTCTACCACCTTGGAGAATAATTGTGAATTAGCTGTTATAGTGTTCTTAATCAGATTATCATATTTTCGTAACATTGTAGCTTAGTTCCTTGCATTAAACTCAGAACCCTAGTTGTGTAGATTCATTTAGTTCATGAATTACACTAGCTAGGTCAGATATACATACCTCAGATTTCAAATGTTTCTTTATCAGTACTTAAATGTTGCATTCTCAGTTAGCATGTCAGAATATTAAGCTATCCAGTATATTTCAGTATGTTGTATTGTACACATTTCCAGTTGGGAGTAGGCTTAACACCGAGTTGGACTAGGGTTCAGTTACCCTCATTGTCCTAGAACTATATGCCCCCGTAGGTTTATAAGTCCCCTCTGTGGGCATCAGATTTAGCGATCACGTCAGTCATGCCTTTAAACCCCTAGCAAGGTATATCGGGTCCTATCGATGGGGCGTATACATCGGAATCCACGTTTAGCTCACGTGGTTTTATGTCGGTTAATAGTAGCTCCCACAGTCAGACTTTAGTGCACTTGACCAGGTTTTCAGTTTATACTTTGGTATTTAGTCAGCATGTCCTATTTATGATTTAGTACTTGGTCATTGCGTTTAGTTTAGCTTTTCAGTATATTGTAGTATTTACATTCATATTCAGTTATGTCATTGCTCAGTTACAGTTTGTTCAGTTTATATGTGTGTGTAGTTATATTTTATATCCTGCATGCTCAGTACATTCTAAGTACTGATGCTACATCTTTTCATGATGTAGGTTCAGGTACTCAGCATTCAGATCACGCTAAGATCGGTTTCTGATCCACACTTCAACAGCTTCAGTGGTGAGTCCTCATACTTCGAGGACAATAGACATGTTTTATATATTCAGTCTTTCATTTCAGTTTCAGTTTTGCTAGAGTTAGCTGGAGGCATGTCCCAATAATTCTAGTCAGTAGAGGCTTTTTCAAACATAGTATTAGACTCAGCTCTAGTCATTTGAGTGATTGTTCAGTATCACTAAACTCAAATTACTTTATATATATTCAGATCAGTATTGGTTATTCCCCATCTTTCAGTTAGTTATTGTTTTAAGCTTCCGCATAGTATGTCTTTATTCAGTTGTTTTAGTATGCTTATGATATGCCAGCTCAAGGTAAGCTTGGGGTTACTCGTGATCCTAGGTTTCGTGTTACGTCAAGGGGGTAGCCTCGAGGCGTGACAAACTTGGTATCAGAGCATTAGGTTCAAGAGTCCTAGGATGTCTGAAAGTCACACTAAGTAGAGTCTCTTTCATGGGTGTGAAGTGCACCACATCTATGAGGGGGAGGCTACGAAGTGTTTTAGGAAAAACTTCACTATCCTTTCTATTCTTATCGTGCGTGATTATGAACTTTATTCAACCTCCTTCTAATTTCTACTCTTCACATTTCGGAAAATGCCTCCCAGAAGAGCTAACGCAAGGAATCAGCCAGCAACTCCAGCAGACCCATTAAAGGAGAAAGTCATGCATGTCGAGTTCAGGGTTGCTTACCAAGTACTTTCTCAGGCCATGACTACCCAGGTAAATCAGTAGGCTGTGGTCCCAGCTCTGCCACAGACTAACCCTGCTACATCAAGAATCCAAGACTTTACTCGGATAAACCCTACAGAGTTTCATGGGTCTAAGTCAGAATAAAATCCCTAAGAGTTTCTCAACGATATCTAAACGGTAACAAACATTATGGGCGTCACTCAAGTCGAGAGTGCAGATTTGGCCACCTATTGGTTGAAGGGAGTGGCCTACACTTGGTACCAGCAGTGGAAGGAATCTTGTGGTATTAATGCATGTCCAGAAACTCTTTCAGAACCCTTCTCAGTCTTTATTCCAGTTGGTGACCCAGTTATAGCTAGACGGCTATACAAAAATTGCCCTATCACAGACTCTATGAAAGTCACCTCAGCAGATCTTGTAGATTTAGAAATGGTAGATTTTGATATCATTCTAGGCATGGATTGGTTACATTCATGTTATGCCTCAGTCGATTATAGAACTAGGATCGTTCGGTTTCAGTTTCTAAACGAGCCAGTCTTAGAATGGAAGGGTAGTAACTCAGTGCCTATGGGTCGATTTATCTCATACCTTAAGGCCAGAAACATGATTTTCAAAGGGTATATGTATCATCTTGTTTGGGTTAAGGATTCAAACTCCGAAACCCCAACTCTTGAGTCAGTCCTTGTAGTAAATGATTTTCCAGAAGTGTTCCCAGAAGATCTTCATGGAGTTCCTCCCGAAAGGGAAATCGACTTCGGAATAGATCTCCTTCCAGATACCCAGTCCATTTCGATTCCTCCTTAAAATATGGCTCCAGCCGAGATTAAGGAATTGAAAGAGCAGTTGAAAGACCTTCTAGATAAGGGCTTCATCAGACCTAGTATCTCTCCATGGGGTGCTCCAGTGTTGTTCGTGAAAAAGAAAGATGGTTCTCTCAGAATGTGCATCAACTATCGGCAGTTGAACAAAGTCAGAATCAAGAATAAGTATCCCATCCCCAGGATTGATGACTTGTTTGACCAACTTCAGGGTGCTACTTGCTTTTCTAAGATACACCTCAGAGCCAGCTACCATCAGCTCAGAGTCCGAGATAGTGACATTCCAGAGACAGCCTTCAGAACTCGGTATAGTCATTATGAATTTGTAGTTATGTCTTTTGGACTAACAAATGCTCCTGCAGCTTTCATGGACTTAATGAACAGGATGTTCAAACAGTATTTGGACTTATTCGTTATTGTCATTATTGATAATATCCTCATTTATTCTCGGAGTGATGAGGAGCATGCGACTCATCTGAGATTTGTTCTGCAAGCTCTTAAACATCACCAGTTATTCGCTAAGTTTAGCAAATGTAAATTCTGGTTACAGTCTGTCGCTTTACTTGGTCATGTGGTGTCTAGCGAAGGAATCGAAGTGGATTCTCATAAAATAGAGGTAGTGAAACAATGGCCCAGACTCACCTCTCCAACAAATATCAGAAGTTTCTTGGGTTTGGCAGGATATTACAGGAGATTTGTTGAAGGATTTTCATCCATAACCTCCCCATTGACTAAGTTGACTCAGAAAAAGGTTAAGTTTCAGTTGTCAGATGAATGTGAGAAAAGTTTCTCGAAATTGAAGACTAGGTTGACTACAGCTCTGGTCTTGACTCTACTAGACGGTTCAGACGGTTATGTAATCTATTGTGATGCATTCAGGGTCGGCCTAGGTTGTGTATTGATGCAGCGAGGTAAGGTCATAGCCTATACTTCTAGACAGCTTAAGGTTCATGAGAAGAACTACCTGACTCATGATCTTGAGCTTGCAGTTGTAGTATTTGCGCTAAAGATTTGGAGACACTACTTGTATGGTGTGTATGTTGATATATTCACAGATCATAAGAGCCTCCAGTATGTGTTCACCCAGAAAGAGTTGAATCTTCGTCAGAGGAGATGGCTTGAATTCCTCAAAGACTATGATATGAATGTGCTTTATCATCCCGGTAAGGCCAATGTGGTAGCTGATGCTCTTAGCAGATTATCTATGGGTAGTGTAGCACATGTTGAGGAAGAAAGGAAAGAATTAGCAAAATATGTTCACCGGCTTGCTCGCTTAGGAGTTGGTCTTATGGACAGGGCAGATGGTGGAGTGATAGTTCAGAATAGATCTTAATCTTCATTGGTAGCGGAGGTTAAGGAAAAATAAGATAGTGATCCTATATTATTTCAGTTGAAAGGTGTAGTTCATCAGCAAAAAGTAGAGGTTTTCTCCCAAGGGGGAGATGGCGTGCTTCATTACCAGGGTCGCTTGTGTGTTCCTAATGTGGGTGAGTTGAGGCAGCAGATCCTTACAGAGGCTCATAACTCCAGGTATTCCATTCATCCAGGTGACACTAAGATGTACCATGACCTACGGGAAGTCTTTTGGTGGAATGGCATGAAGAGGGACATAGCAGATTTTGTGGCTAAGAGTCCTAATTGTCAGCAAGTTAAGGTAGAACATCAGAAACCAGGAGGTATGACTCAAGAGATTAACATTCCTACATGGAAGTGGGAAGTGATAAATATGGACTTCATTACGGGTTTACCTCGTACTCACAGACATCATGACTCTATTTGGGTGATAGTCGACAGAGTGACTAAGTCCGCTCACTTCTTGGCTGTCAAGACTACAGATTTAGCGGAGGATTATGCTAAACTCTACATTATTGAGATAGTCAGGTTGCATGGGGTTTCCTTGTCTATTATCTTAGATAGAGGTCCACAGTTTACCTCTCATTTCTAGAAGTCGTTTCAGAAAGGTCTTGGTACTCAGGTAAACCTCAGCACAACATTTCATCCACAGACGGATGGTCAGGCAGAGCGTACCATTCAGACCTTAGAGGACATGTTGAGAGCTTGCGTGATCGATTTCAAGGGCAGTTGGGACGATCACCTACCTCTCATAGAATTCGCCTATAATAATAGCTATTATTCTAGCATCCAGATGGCCCCTTATGAGGTATTATATGGGCGCAAGTGCAGATCTCTGATTGGTTGATTTGAAGTAGGTGAGGCAGCATTGATTGGGCCAGATTCGGTTCATGAAGCTATGAAAAAAGTTCATCTCATCAGGAATAGACTTAAGACAGCTCAGAGTCATCAGAAGTCCTATGTAGATGTGAGGAGAAGGGACTTAGAGTTTGAAATTGATGATTGGGTTTTCTTGAAAGTGTCACCTATGAAAGGAGTGATGAGATTTGGCAAGAAAGGGAAGCTCAGTCCGAGATATGTAGGTCCTTACAAAATCCTGAAAAGGGTTGGTGATGTGGCATATGAGTTAGAGTTACCATCAGAACTAGCAGCAGTCCATCCAGTCTTTAACATTTCCTTGTTGAAGAAGTGTATGGGTGATCCAGCTTCGATAGTACCATTAAAGAATGTGGCTGTGAAGGATAGTCTTACTTATGAAGAGGAGCCAGTTGAAATTCTTGATCGTCAGGTTCGTAGGTTGAGAAATAAAGAAGTCGCTTCAGTGAAGGTTTTGTGGAGGAGTCAGTCTGTAGAGGGAGCTACTTGGGAAACAGAAGCAACCATGAAGGCCAAGTATCCTCATCTCTTTCCTTCCGATTCCGTGTCAGCTTCAGGTAATAGTTCCTCTCCAGTCTCTCAGTTTACTCATCCGTAAATTCAGTCTCAGTATCATGTTACTTCAGTTGTTCTTACATTTTTAGAATATTTGCATGTTCTTGGAACTCAGTTCAGTCAGATATCAGTTTCTAGTACTTAGTGGTAGGATTGCAACTCTTTCCCTCCATACTCAGCTAATTTAGGCTTCATTCGAGGATGAATGTTCCCAAGGGGGAGATATTGTAACACCTCAGAAGTCAATCTTGGACTTTGCAGCAGAAAAACAGCAGAAAGTGGTGAACCACACAGGGTTCACGGACCGTGAAAGGAAACACGGTCCGTCGACCTGCCCGTGGTTCATGCCCACCCAGAAGTGGTGGACCACGGGACCCTTCACGGGCCATGGACCACCACACGGGCCGTGGACAGGCTCGTGTAAGCCAGGCAGAACCAACAAGGCCCAGCCATCAGACCACAGAGCCCTCCACAGGCCGTGGTGGCACCCGTAGACCTGACCCAACAGACCCCAGCCCAAGTGAAGAACCACGGTGGCCTTCACGGTCTGTGGTCCTTAACACGGGCCGTGGTAGGGCTCATGGATAAAACCCCCAGAACCAGTAGCCACTGGCCAACAGACCACGACCCAGTCGACGGGCCGTGGTCCTAGTGACGGTCCGTCACTGGCGCCATGGTCCGCATCCGAAATTTTTTAAGTGAGGTCATTTTGGTCTTTTTCCCTATGCATTGGACACCTAAACTACGTAGTTTTGGTTAGTTTAAGCCTAGTAACTTAATCAAATCTTACCCAGAATGATTATTCTCCAAAAATTCACCAAACTTAGAGCAAAAGAAGAGAAAAGAGTCGACCAAACCCTTTCAAGAACGCAACAGGTTTTCTTCAGTTCCAGCTCCGAAATTGAAATATTTCACCGTGAATTTTATCACTAGGTATGTGGGATTTCACTAGTGGATTCCTTTCTTCCACTAGGTCCCCAGAATTCAGTCAGATTCTTGATTCTCTTATCATGTTTAGACCTAGGGTTTCTACAATCTTGGAGAATCGTTGTGAATTAGTTGTTATAGTGTTCTTAATCAGATTATCATGTTTTCGTAAAATTGTTGCTTAGTTCCTTGCATTAAACTGAGAACCCTAGTTGTGTAGATTCGTTTAGTTCATGAATTACATTAGCTAGGTCAGATAAACAAATATACATGCCTCACATTTTGAATGTTTCATTATCAGTACTTAAATGTTGCATTCTCAGTTAGCATGTCAGAATATTGAGATATCTAGTATATTTCAGTATGTTGTATTGTACACATTTCCAGTTGGGAGTAGGCTTAACACCGAGTTGGACTAGGGTTTAGTTACCCTCATAGTCCCAGAACTATGTGTCCCCGTAGGTTTATAAGTTCCCTCTGTGGGCATCAGATTTAGTGATCACGCCAGTCATGCCTTCATACCCCTGGCAAGGTGTATCGGGTCCTATCAATGAGGCGTATACATCACGTTTAGCTTACATGGTTTTATTTCGGTTAATAGTAGCTCCCATAGTCAGACTTTAGTGCACTTGACCAGGTTTTCAGTTTATACTTTGGTATTCAATCAGCATGTCCTATTCATGATTTAGTACTTGGTCATTGCGTTCAGTTTAGCTTTTCAGTATATTACAGTATTTACATTCATATTCAGTTATGTCATTACTCAATTACGCTTTGTTCAGTTTATATGTTTGTTCAGCTATATTATATATCCTGCATGCTCTGTACATTTCAAGTACTGACGCATACTCTGCGCTACATCCTTTCATGATGTAGGTTCAGGTACTCAACATCCAGATCACGCATAGATCGGTTCTCGATCCGCACTTCAGCAGCTTCAGTGGTGAGTCCTCATACTTCGAGGACAATAGACATGTTTTCTATATTCGGTCTTTCATTTCAGTTTCAGTTTTGCTAGAGTTAGCTGGGGGCATGTCCCAGCAATTCTAGTCAATAAAGGCTTTTTCAGACATAGTATTAGACTCAGCTTTAGTCATTTGAGTGATTGTTCAGTATCACTAAACTCATATTACTTTATATATATATTCAGATCAGTATTGGGTATTCTCCATCTTTTAGTTAGTTATTGTTTTAAGCTTCCGCATAGTATGTCTTTATTCAGTTGTTTTAGTATGCTTATGATATGCCAACTCAGGGTTAGCTTGGGGTCACTAGTGATCCTAGGTCCCGTGTTACGTCAAGGGGTAGCCTCGGGGTGTGACATAAATCATATGAGCTACACACCGAAAAGAGGGTGTACAATAC
This sequence comes from Solanum etuberosum, assembly GCA_029582245.1. Lineage (NCBI taxonomy): Eukaryota > Viridiplantae > Streptophyta > Magnoliopsida > Solanales > Solanaceae > Solanum > Solanum etuberosum. Next base: position 64,795 of record JAJONR010001871.1, on the reverse strand, counting down.
TTGTCAAGATAAGGGACCTGATAGTTATATGGATCCACTAATCTGATGTGTCCTCTAGGGCTACATGAAGCTATGGTAGTACGTAGTTCTGGGACATAGGGATTTGACCAGAATCCTTCATCCCTAAATTCGCTCGGTGCTAAGTGTACTCCTAGTGGAAACATGCATTCAACTAATATATAGTAATAATCTAATAATAATGAAATACTGATAACTAATAATAACTGAGTATCTCATGAATCATGATTTAAAACTGATATTTCTGAGTATAATTGAAAGACACTTTATTTGAAAGCATCTAAAATCATGAAACTGATAATCTGAAAACATGCATTTTAAAATCACGAGATTTTGAGTCATAAAAATACTTGTATACTTAAGGTTCATGAGAATATTATTTAAAACATCGAATTCATAAGTAAAACATGCAATTAAAGACTAATCATGAAGAACTGAATTGCAATAAGAACCCATGAAAATCATAGGAACCCTAGGTTTGGAGAATTTATAAATCTTAAAATGTGAGGTTTCTTTGGGACTATATGGCTAAATGGATCTCTATTGATGAAATCTCACATACCTGAAAGTAAAAATCTTGGTAGAATCGTGGAACTTGAAGTTTGAAGGTGAAGAACCCTAGCTTTAATCTTACTAGTTGAAACTGTATATGTAGGGCATGAGGAAGAACTTAATTCCTCACTATAATAGTCTTACATACCTTAAACGCTCCATGAATATTTAAGAAGAACCCTAAAAAAAGATCAAGAGACCCTTTCTTAAAATTCTTGGATTTATTTCTTGAAAATCCTATGTTTTGATGATAGATTCCTGCTTAGGATATATAATCATATTTTGGAATCATTAAAAAATTGTAAGAGTATGTTTACCTTGACTTGGAAGGAAGAATTATTGATGGACTTGTTCAAAAATCACGTATTGAACCCGAGAATTGAGTTCTTTATTTCACTAGAGATAGGAAGGGAATTTGTTGTTAAAATCTTGTAGAAATTCTATGATTTATGTTGTAAATTCATGGAGAATACTTATCAAGACTTATTAGGGTTGAAGAGGGCTTTTTAGGGTCAACCAAGGGGTGGAAATGTGAAAAAAACTCAAGATAGTGTTTTAATGAAATCTTGAAACTTTAATATACAGCTTATATACATGATATACATGGTCTATGGACCCTTTAACGGCCCGTAAAATGATCCACGGACCGTGTATTGGATCTATGGAACTCATGGGCAAATTTTTAGCCTCTTATCTCAAACCACGAGCAGGTTTCACGACCCGTGGTTGCTTCCACGACCCGTGATTTCAATTCGGAGTTCTTGAAGCAGAAATCTCAGATTGAGTATCTATAGTAAAACGGTCATGACTTTGTACTCCGAACTTGAAATGATGCAAACTTGGTGGCATTGAAAAGAAGACTCATAGAACTTTAATATGGTGGGTCATGGACCATCTAATCTTCATATTCTAAGAGATATAGTCGTTTGAAGTTGACCCTTGCTTGACATGGGAAAACTTAACGAGTTGGAAAGACTTTGAACTCGGCTTAGTGCTAGGGGTCCCTAATAACACTTAACAACTTTTGATACATTTCCTACACTTGGGAATGAGCCTTAATATACATGATCAACTAGGAATCATCCGTTACGATCCTACCTACATACAAAGTACGATTCAGATTTATCTTAGAAATTTATTTTGGGGTGTTACAAATCGGCATGAAGGATCTATTGAAGCTATAAGTAATACTTATTCCTGTAGGATAGGGCTAGTAGAAGATGACAAAGTAGATTGAAGAGATGTGGAATAAAGATTCTCTGTGGAAAACTCTACAAACTTCACATTTCTGTAAACATGGGTTTCTCCAAATTGTAGATTAGGAACTTTATTCCCTTTTTGACCAAAGGGGTAACCAAGAAAGATGCATGGTCGAGCTCTAGGAGTTTGCTTGTCCCTTTGTCTAGCAAGAGTAAAGCAAAAACAAAGACAACCAAAAGTCTTCAAGTAGGAATAATCAGGTTCTTTCCCAAAAAGGACCTTATGATGAGGAGATTGATTATGTAGGACTGATGAAGGAAATTTGTTAATTAAGTGTGTTGCATTAAGAAGTCCTTCCCCGAAAAGAAATTAGGATCATGAGAATGAAAGAGAAGAGCTCTACAAGTCTCTAATAGATGTTTGTGTTTCCTCTCTACAACACCATTTTGTTGTGGGGTTTCTACAAAACAAGTTTGATGTATTATCCCTTGAGAATAAAAGAAATCTTTCCGAACTTGTCATGTATCTAGCTCATAGTCATTGTCTAATCTGCTCACTTTTATCTCTAGTGCTAAATTGTCTTTCTATAAGAGTCAGAAAGGACTTTAGGATGAAAAGCTCATTTGATTTTTATCTCAAGTAAAGTCAAGTATTTCTACTAAAATCATCTACTACTATGAGAAAATAGTGTACTCATTTGTAAGTAGGTGTTTTATAAGGTCCCCATGTATCGATGTGTATTAAATCAAAGTAATGTTTAGTAGAAATGAAACTTATGGGAAAAGGAGGTGTACTTTGTCTTGCCATGAGGCAAACATCACTAGGGAACTCTTTGCTATTATGTAAAGTAATAAGCAGAGTTTTGATTTTTTATTAGATTATAGGGTAAATGATCAAGTCTACAATGCCATGATTTTCTAAGATCATGTACAAACTCAGAAGCACTTTTTTTCAAACTTGAATTAGTATCACAAACAGGACTCAAGAGGACAGGGCACACTGCCCTTTCATGACTAGACTCTGAACATAAATGAAAAGAACCTATAAAACTTGACTCAGATTTATTCTTGATAGAATTATGGACTTGAACATGAGGATTTTGTCGAAGTTATATCCAAGGTAGAAGTATAATTCCTCAGTATGTGGAGTCCTCCAGCAACATCACCAAAACCTAGTCCCTTCCTTAGAGAAGGATCCTGTGGTATACATCTATCTTTAGTGAATAATAAATCAATATCAAGTTGCTTTATCAGTAGACTCGCAAAGCGGATATCGTGAGAAAAATCTAGTACATTAAGGACTCCATGAAGTGTTAGCTTAGGATTTAAAAATAGACTATCCATGTAATAAGCTTTACCTTCCGTGAATTTGCTAAATTGACAAGAATAGGAAAAGGTAAAGTTGTTATATAGTTACATATTCTAAGCAGTAATTCTTGGTGTATGAGAAGTTCTTTCGTATTGTATGGATTCTAATGAAGGTCTGCATTAGAATTCACATGTATTCTATACTTGCTTGGAAAAGAAGTTAAGATTAGCAAAATGAACTAAGTATAGGGTTTTGAGGCTTGTCTTTCATCTAAAAAATTGAGACCTGACATTAATAATCTACTTGAGACACGTGTTGATAGTTGTTAAAGCAACTTTCAAATTCCGCAAGGAGTGATATAAAAAATTTAAGGACAATTCTCTTGTAAACTACCACATGAGACTTCTTGCCACACTAGGCAAGTGCATTTGATCGTTAAACTGCAAGCAGGACTACGCATGTTATATAAAGCTGGACAATGGTGTTGTTGAGATGTCGGTTTACATAAGTTTGATGTGAATTAAGTCATATAATGACAATACATATGCTGCAACATTAGTATGATGTAGGCAGCACGTAAAAACACGTGGGTGATTTTTCCATATGATATCATTTCTCAGACTAACCAACTAGTACAATTTCACAAGACAGAAATATCCAAGTCGACCTTGAGCATAATAAAGGTTCTACGTAAAGCTCTTCATAAAGTCAGACAGACAGACACTTATGCATCATTCCGTGTCTTCTCAGTCTCGTCACTCGGCCAACAGATGGTCTTATTCGCGCACCCTTTCAAATTCCATCATTTACCAAACTACAGTTTGGCAAATTTAGGCTTTCTCTTCTGGCTATGTGCTGAAATTGCTTCTTTTAAGTCATCTGATAACAGGGCACCAGAATTCCACGTGGCAACATAATCCAGGCCTTGTTCCACTGTCAAATCCCTACTTCTCAGCAACACAGCTTTTGTTCCAATAACAGCAAGTGGAGACTTCATAGCTATTTCTGCATTTTAATGAAAAAATATCAACTACTTAATAGCCAGGTCAAAGTAATTACATAAAATACCAATATTCAAGAATGCAACAAATAAGCTTTGCTCAAAGATGAACTTATTCACTAATGCAAGAGAGACTGAGGAGGAACAAGAAGCAAGCTAGTAAAAGGCCTGCAGTTACCAAAAACCTCAAGAATGCAACAACTAGCTTGCTAAAAGATGAACTTATTCACTAATGCAAGAGAGAACTGAGGAACAAGAAGCAAGCTAGTAAAAGGCCTGCTAAGTTGCCAAAAACCTCGTGCTAGAAGCAATAAGTGGAAAAAGAATCTATGAGTGAGATATAGATGGTACATACATTTGCTCAACAAGGAACAAAATCAGGTTTGAAAAGATATATGTTAATGACACCAATTCAAAATTCAGTCACAAACCATGGAAGATAAGGGTCCTACACCTTCCATTCAAGGGAAAGAAGGGAGTGTAATTCCAGCCTTCAGTCATTTTTAACCGATGACCGCCTACATGGCTACATAAGATTTGAGAAAGGCATGAATTAACAAACACGGAGTACCATGATGGACCAACGTTAATACTGCACGTGCAGAAGGAAAGAGGGTAGGATAGAAGATCTGAACAGCCACCTCTAGTTTGTTTGTCTTCAACATATTTAATCTTCAAATCCCCATTTCAAAAAAATTCTTGCATAAAGAGGACATCGTGCATATTTATCTCACAAAAACCCTTGTGGATCCAAAAGCTAGTTTCAAACTCCTTGCTTGGGCAAAGATAAACTAGCATAATAAAAGAAAGGATCATTCAGAAGTCAAGTTATTGTGTTGACACTGGTTAAATAAAGCAAAGACACATGTTGGATCGAGCCATACCCACATCGCTTTTTTTTCTTGATAAGGTAACAAATACCCACATCCTTTTTCAATGTTTGACTCCGGGACACTTCCCTCTGTATTGACTTTCATCTCTCAAGCATGACATAAATAAAGTGAATCATAAGTTTTACTCGATATTTCCCAAACTATGCATCAATACCAACTATGCCGGAGTATAGATATATGAATCAATACTAACCATGTTGGTCCATTCCAGTCCAATATTATATAAGATTTGTCAAGTTGTACTCAAACTTGTAAAATGTTCCCGTGGAAAGAGGGGATGATGAAGTTAAGGTGTAGCTAAAACTGCTCCAAAGTGAGCCTAGTCAGAATAACAATTATTTTAGTGTGTTCCAATTAATGTGCACCTACTTGACTGGACACGGACTTAAACAAAACGGAAGACTTTCAAAACTACTGGCCTTGAACATGTCATAAGAATTGTGTGGCAATAAGGCTTTTGAAACTTGTAGTCTTAAACAACGCGGTTATGGAGACTGAAACAGCAGCTTTCAAATGCTTGTATGAGTAGCTAGGGGGCAAAGACGGGGATAAAAAGTTTTACAGGTTAGTCAAGCCAAGAGAGAGAGAGGACCGAGACTCGGACCAAGTGAAGTGCATCAAAGACGAGGGAGGCAGACTATTGGTGGAGGAGGCACTCATTAGATGGAAGTAGCAGACATACTTTTATAAGCTCTTGAACAAAAGAGGGATAGGGACATTGTGTTGGGATAGTTGGAGCACACCCAGAGACACAAGGTTTTTGGGTATTGCAGGTTTATAAAGGTTGACGAGCTTAAGGGTGTTATGTGTGAGAAGAACAGAGGAAGAGCAACTGGGCCAGACGAGATTCTTGTGGAGTTTTGGAAGAGTAAAGGCAGGGCAGGCTAGGAGTCGCTAACTCGATTGTCTAATGTCATTAATAGGACAACAAAGATGCCCAAAGAATGAAGGTAGAGTACGATGATTCTGTTGTTAAAAAACAAAAGTGAGATTCAGAACTGCAACAATTATAGGGGTATCAAGTTGTTGAGACACACTATGAAAGTGTGGGAAAAGGTGGGGAAGATGAGAGTGAGGAAGGGTGTATATATTACTGAGAACTAGTTCAGATTCATGCTGGGGCGTTCTATCACAAATGTCATCCACCTTGTGAGGAGATGGGTGGGGCAGTATAGGGATAGGAAGAGGGGTTTACATATGGTATTCATTGACCTAGAGAAAGCTTATGACCAAGTCCTAAGGGATGTTTTTCGGAGATGTTTGAAGGCTAGATGTGTACTTGCGGCCTACACTAGGGTGATTGAGGATATGCACGATGGAACCAAGACAAAGCACTTCCCAATCATGAAAGGGTTACACCATGGATCGACTCTAAGCCTGTTTCTTTTCACTCTGGTTATGGATGTACTGGTGCAGCATATACAAGGTGAGGTGCCATGGTGTACGTTATTCGTAGATGATATAGTACTGATTGACGAAACTTGTAGCAGAGTTAGAGCTAGGCTGGTGGTTTGGAGACAACTCTGGAGTCTAAAGGGTTCAACCTAAGCAAGACCAAGACTATATACGTGGAGTGTACGTTTAGTGATGCTAAGCATGAGGTCGAGGTGGAAGTGAGGCTTGATGCTTAGGTCATCCCCAAAAGAAAAAAATTCAAGTATCTAGGGTCTTTAATACAAGGTAGTAAGGAGATCGATGATGACATCACACATTGTATTGGTATCGGATGGCAAAATGGAGGCTCACCTATGAAGGCTTGTGTGATAAAAGATACCGTCGAGACTAAAGGTAAGTTACAGAGTGGTGGTTAGACCAGCTATGTTGTATGGGACGGAGTGTTAGCTAGTCAAAAACTCACATGTTCAACAGATGAAGGTTGCGGAGATGAGGATGTTAAGGTAGATCTATGGGCATACTAGGAGAGACAAAACTAGGAATGAAGATATTCGGGACAAGGTTGATAATGCCTTCCATAATGGACAAGTTGGGGAAGCGAGGTTGAGATGGTTTGGGTATGTAAAGAGGAGAAGTATAGATATGGCCTACTGAGGAGGTGTGAAAGGTTGGCAACAGTGGGCATCATGAGAGGTAGAGGCAGACCGAAGAAGTATTTGGGGGAGGTGATTAGACAGGATATGGCACATCTTGAGCTTACCGAAGACATGATCTTAGGTAAAAGGTTAGTTGGTAGTTGAGCATTCTCTCGCTTTCCTGCGGAATAAGCTTAGTGGTCATACTTGGACCTTCTTTCTTACTAGTGGTATTAGCACTATCCTCGTAATTTCTTGTTCTTCAGTTTTAGTTATCACATGTGCTTGTGTGTGTGCGCGCTCTTCAATAATCACATTATTTTATTGTCATTACTGTTCTTTCCTCTTATTTTGTGAACTAGTTTTCATTTCATATTATTTCGTTGTTGCTACTACTTCATTTCTACATTTCCTTTTCCTAATTGCTTGGATATACTTTATTTTAAGTTGAGGGTCTATCAGAAACAAGGATAACATCTACATACACTCTATCCTCCTCGTACCTCACTTGTGGACCTCCCTTGAGGGATTCGATCGAGTTTGTTGTTGTGGTGATCTTAAAAATGTCATCACATTTGTGTGGCAGTAAAAGTTTGTCATTACGGGTAAAATTAGCTTCCAAATTAAGGGTCATTTTTTTAGATGGACTAAAAAGGAAATATGGTCATATAAGTTGGAATGGAGGGAGTACATAGTTTCATATGACCTAAATTATCAGCATGTATACATACTTTTTTTACTCTTTTGATGTGAATTCAAGTCAAACTTATCGTGAATAATAAGCCATGGATATAGATGAGGCTTGTCTGAAAGTTATTCAAAATAGGGTTCCCTCTAGAAAGGAGTAAAACACCCAACTTTCATTGTGCTACATTAGTTAAAACTAGAGAAAAGGATCAAATTTGCCCCTACAATTAAAAAGGTCTAATATTGTCCTCCGTTATACTATTGGTCTATATATGCCCTTAATGTTATACTATCGGTCCATAACAAACAACAACAACATACTCAGTCTATATATGCCCTTAATGTACTATCGGTCAATATATACCTTTAATGATATAAAAATGGGTCAAATTTGCGATTCCTCTATTAGCCCCATCCATTTTAACCAAAATGGCATGCCAACTCACCAACCAACATTTCTTCTTACACCATTACCCAAAATCACCAACACCTTTGGTGCTTTGACTACATCTATGATCAAGCGTATAGATTGACTCAGTATTTGGTTTGATTTTTTGGATTTGTGTCAACATATATAGATTTATATATATCTTATGAATAAAATATTAAAAATTAAATTTTATTAGTTTAAGTTCAATAACTTTAACTAATCGAAATATATACTCATCTACGTCAACATATACATCTATTGGCCGCACTCCAGCATTCGTATCCACACTCGATCCACAACCCTGAATACAAAATTTTATGTGATGAAGTATCTGATTCAAGATGCAACTTTATCAGGTACAGCAATACAGATTGTAACGTGATGTCCTCATGAGGAGCAAGTATGTGCAAGATGCTCAGAGATACTAGTAAAATGAAGTGCAATTTGCTCCACAGATAAAGAGAAATGGAAAATTTTGCACTTATTTATTAATTTTGATGAAGAAAAAGACTGCAGTTCACCCATCTCTCTCTTCAAACATTCAAAATTCTGATCATACAGATCTAACCCATTCAAATTTGCAGGAAAAGAACTGTAAGTGAAAACTACTTTTAACCCCTCAAACTTAAGAGATGTATGTTATACTATGTAAGTCAAAGACAAAAGTACAAGAAGAAAAGTGGCAAAAGAAGTCTGAATTAAGAGATGTTTTATTGAAGTCCTACCAGTGACTACAAATCCATGGCTAAATAAAGCTAATAAAAGGTAAAAAAAAATAAAAAATGCTTCAATTAATGGAAGGAAATATTCCAACATCAGCTGGAGTACTTATTAGATTAACATTTGCTCCAAAGTCCCAGGTCAGCAGCTCGTATATATCATGCCAACAATGTTCATATAGTAGGGGAAACTAATAAAAGCCAGTTATGCATTCTTGCTAATACAATATTTGAATGTTGAAGGGCCGAGAATTACAAATTCATGGTCAAGTCACTAAGTTTATCAATGATTGGGAAAGCAATTATGCCCTTCTTAACGCCAAAATAAAGAGTAAAGAACTTCAGATGAGCAATACTTTTTTCTTTATTGCTTTGCACCATCATTCAACAGGGTCCTCTAAAGCATGGAGGGCAAAGAAAAGCCTATAAAGGAAGCTATGGAGGGAATGTGAATGCCAAGTGAGATTTAGCTCCATTACTGCATGAACGCAATAAGATGGGCAAAGTACAATTCCCACCATGGCCTTGAAAAGCCTCAGGTGTACTGAATTTTTTTTTTTGACAACTGGTAAGTAAATCCCAGGTGTAATGAAATTATGGATGGATTCAAGTGTCGGTGCCCAATAGCTGATAACCCAAAGTTCATGCTCACTAGTCATCAATTAACACACAATCACTATTCAGAAGTAAAACAAATTAACATATTAGCTAATATTGAGGATGCCTAGATGTTGAATTGTATATAGTCTACCAAGTACCCTGTAATTTTCGAGTTGGGAGTCTGGAAAGCTACTAGAAGCCATTGGAACTACTTACATGCCAACTCTTTAATAAAGGTAGGAAATGGAAGAAAGACTTTATTCTGGAGTGTGATAATTGGTTGGAACATGACCCTCTCAAGGAAATCTTCACTGAATTTATTTATTGTTTTGAAACTAGTAATGGTGTCTTTTTCAGCATAATGGATATACGGGAGAACTTCCAAAAGAGGAAAGAAAGAGAAAACACAGAAAGGAAAATTTACAGGGATCCTAAAAAGTCTACAAGCTGTTCTGTTTCCTCTAAACCTTTCTCTTTAAACCAAAAATAAAAAGATACAATACAATTCCACTTTCTGAATCGAATTGGACCTATTTCAAAACTTCTACTATTCCTCTCCAGACAGTCAACTAGATGCAACGAGAGATAAGCCTACACCATATCTTTTGACTCTTGCTTCCTCCTTTTCTGATCCAATAGCTCAACAAATTTGCAGTATGCTTAGGCATGGTCCACTTTGTATCTGTGAGACTAAGGAAAATGATCCATATCTAAGCTGTAAAACTGTAGTGCAAAAATAGATGGTTATTGGTCCCTTTTGTTCTAGCCTCACATAGTTGGCATCTGGATACTATAATTAATCCCTTCCACTTCAATACTTCATGAGTCAAACAATCCCTTCTAGCAACAGACCATGTAAAACATTTTACATTAGTTGGTACTAAGGTTTTTCATATACTTCTTATAAGCATTGTTGGTTTCTATTGTATTGTTCATTATCTAATATGTCCTATTTACAGAGAAAATCCCATCCTTAATGTGTTTCCACCTCAGACAGTGGGGATCAGAGGTGGTGCCTGTGAACTTCTCTATTTCTTTTAACAGTTGGCCCCTCTATCCACCTCCTAGCAATTCAATAATCTCCTAAAGGATGGATTCCAACCCTGTGTAGTTCAGGATTCATTGACAGTAGCCTCCGGATTGTTGCGTATAGTGAAAAGGCCAGGAAAGGATTCCTTTAAAGGAATGAGAAGTGAAGTGAAGAGGTAAATAAAAAGAATGAAACATTACTAGAGAAAAAAAAGGTATGCAGACGACACCCTTACCATCAGCAACAACTTTGACACCTTCCTCCAAAGCTTCTTTAGAAGTAAAAACCTTAGACACCAAGCACAAATCTTTAGCTTCAGAACCTGTAAACCTCCGACCAGTTAAAGCCTCTCCATGGCATTTCCAGAACCAACAATACTGGGTAGCCTCTGAAGTATCCCGAAATCAGCCGTCATAGCTAAATCCACCTCTTTGATGTAGAAAAAAGCATCAGAAGAACAATACCTAATATCACAGGCAGTAATTAGATCAATCTCCCCATCGATACATGCGCCATGGACAGCGGCAATCACAGGTTTACGGCAACACTCTAGGGAAGTAATAGCCTCCTGCATGAACTTGATATGCCGCCGGAGCCTCTCGACGTTGCGCGCTCAATCGGCGGCGTGGGTTTCTTTGAAGACATCGGCTAGGGTTTGGAAGTCGACGCCGGAACAGAAGTGCTTGCCGGAACCAGCAAGGATGATGACGGCGACATTGGGGTTTTGATCGAGTGAGGAGATGGCTTTGGGGAATTCAGTGAAGAAGTCATGTGAGAGAGCGTTGAAGCGTCTGGGTCGGTTGAGGTACAAGTAATAAACCAGAGAATTTGGGGATTTTTGAATGATTTTCAGTGATTTGTATTCCTCCATTATTTGTGCAGTACAGGGAAAATGAAATTAAAACGATGAGGCTACCACTCTATCTCTATGAATGAACTAGTCACGATATTTTGCAAACTACAAATCAGCTTACTTCTCCCTCTCTAATACTGGCTAGGAGATAGGGAACTGACCATGAAGGTCAAGTTGGAAATTCAAGGCTCCTTTCAAATTGGTCTGTTTCACTTGGTTATTGGCAAGACAAGCACACCTAACTCAAGAAAATCTTTTAAAAAGGCAGTTTCAACTATGCTCTTTGTGTGGTTCAACTGTGGAATCAAATATCCATTTGTTCCTTCGCTGTCCAATTACTGCTCAACTGTGGCAGCTGCTCATAAGCATGGTGGGCTTTAGTTGGGTGATGCCAGTGACTACTGCTGAGTTGTTACATTCATGGAACTACAATGGGGCAATAGTGAAGCTGAAGGGGTGATGTTAAATGGTGTCAGCAGCCATATATAGTGGTCAGTCTGGAAAGAGAGGACGGCAAGAATTTTTTAAGAAATTAAGATGAACTGTATTTTGATGTTTTACTTTTGGAGAATAGAGGAGACAAATTCCCTGATAGATCTGATAGGTTCTCTGTAAATCTTATTTTGCAAGGGTTCTTGGTTTCTCTGTAAATATGGCTGTACTACCTCACTCAGTGCTCTTATTATATATACTATATGTTACCTTTCCCAAGAAAAATGTTTTCTGTGATTTTCACTATATAGATATCTTAATATCCTTTCAAAACTTAGCTTTCCACAGGATATCATGATATGCATTTCAAATTCTAAGCTGATTCTTGGCACACTACTTCACCCGAACTTGCTTAATGTACAGTCTTCTAAAATGATCCCTATGTTTCAATTTGTTTATCTTACTCATCTTTTTAGTCCATTTAAAAATAATCTTTTTCATTTGAACTTTCCATATAACATGTTTAAGACAATAAAATTAAAATAATATTTAGGTACCTTCAACCCATCTTTAGTTTAAAACCACTAGATTTTAAAAAATTAGCTTCTTCAACTCCGTGTCAAGTCAAAATCACCAAACAAATTAAAACGGAGGGAGTAACTTAATTAACCATCAACGTAGAACAAGAACATTTTTTGTCTTCAACCGAGGAATATAGAAGTGAAGAGGTAAAAATAAAAAGAATGAAACTTTACTAAGAGAAAAATAATGAATGCAGATGACACCCTTACCCTCAGCAACAACTTTGACACCTTCCTCCAAAGCTTCTTTAGAAGTAAAAAGCTTAGACACCAAGCCCAAATCTTTAGCTTCGGAACCTGTAAACCTCCGACCAGTTAAAGCCAACTCCATAGAATTTCCAAACCCAACAATACTGGGAAGCCTCTGAAGTGTCCCGAGATCAGCCGTAATAGCTAAATCCACCTCTTTCACTGAGAAAAAAGCATCAGAAGAACAATACCTAATATCACAGGCAGTAATTATATCAATCGCACCACCGATACATGCGCCATGGACAGAGGCAATCACCGGTTTACGGCAACACTCTAAGGCAGTAATAGCCTCCTGCAGGAACTTGATATGTCGCCGGAGCCTCTCGACTTTACGGCCGCAATTGACGGAGTCGGTTTCTTTGAAGACATCGCCTAGGGTTTGTAGGTCGATGCCGGAACAGAAGTGCTTGCCGCAGCCAGCGAGGATGATGACGGCGACATTGGGGTTTTGATCGAGTGAGGAGATGGCTTTGGGGAATTCAGTGAAGAAGTCACGTGAGAGAGCGTTGAGGTGTGTGGGTCGGTTGAGGTACAAGTAATAAACCAGAGAATTTGGGGATTTTTGGGTGATTTTCAGTGATTTGTATTCCTCCATTATTTGTGCAGTACAGGGAAGATGCAATTGAAATGATGAGGCTACGACTATGAATGCACTAGTTAGGATGTTTGGTGTTGACCGAGTCAACATAAACAAAATATACATAAACAAAATTATATTTTGTTGATTTGGTACCGAGTTTTAGAAAAAAAATTATTTTTATGATTCTAAATTTTAAGAAAAAAAATTAATTTTATGATTCTAAATTAAAGTTATATTAAATGTACAAAAATATTTTTAATCTTATAGCAGAAACATGTCAAGTGGATTTTAACGGAACTAGAAATATCATGAAGGAAATACAAGAATGAATAATGGCATAGGTAAAAAAAAAATATGCACAAGTGGGTGCATTAAAATTTTGAAAGAAAAAAAAACAACCTAACATTAATAATTAACTTTTTAATTGATAAATGTATCAAAAAAAATTAAAATGAAACTATATAATCTCTCCATTCACTTTTACTTCTCACTTATTTCATATCCTCAAGTAACTTAAACCTTGCATTTTTTAAATCAAATTCCTCCATTTTTCTAAGAAATCTCAGAAATTATTCAAAAGATTTTCACCCTTTGTCGAAGTGAATTCGACTGATTTGCGATTGTTTCTATTAGGGAAGAAAATTTTGAAATAATTGATTAGGATTTCAAAGTGAATTTGACTGATTTCGTTGAACTTCGGATTGTCGGTGAAATATAAAAACAATCAGGTATTCATTAACTGTTGATTCTTTAATTTGTTTGGAAGTGATTCAAAAATGGCTATTGAAAAGTGATTCGAAAATGGATCTGGATCGTAGTTTATACATGTCATACATATTGGAATGAATACAATCAATTATTTTTGAAATTGTAACTGATGATAATTTTAAGTGATATGTTCTTTTTTTAGAAATATTCTCTCCCGTTATTTTTTCCTTTCTGTTACTAAATAATTGTATTCTTTCAAATCAAACAAAAAAAAAATACATAAATCAGAAGAATAACAAACTAAAATATTGATATTTTTAATAAATATTGATAAGATCGTCCTATTAAATATTAAAATATTGACATTTTGAATTTTTTCCTTTCATTTTTACTTGTTACTTTTGACATATCAAGAAAAGACAATAATTTTTTCCATGTTTTACTATCACCATTAAATACTTATTTTTCAAGACATCATTTAATAGGGGATAGTTTGGTAAAATACCTTTATCAATAATTATTTTCTTAATGGATGTGTCAAGTCAAAGTGTGACATGTAAAACTCTACGGAGGGAGTAACATTTAGCTTTAATGTTCATGCTTAGTTTAATAGGAAGTGAAAGAATTTTTTTTAAAAAAAAGAGAAAAATTTAGTTTAGAATAAATTATTTATATGCTTTAAGCTTTCATCAACTTCTGGTGATGATAATAATAACAACAAAATATGTTAGACTGACTACATTAGCACATGATTGACTTCAATATATATTTGTATCTCCTTTTTACTGTTATAAATTTTAAGACATAAGAAAGCAATATGTAAATAATTTGCTCCGTGGGAGCATTTTTGTAAAAGTCTAATCCTTAGGAAAAGTTCTCGAACTACCCATATGGGTTAAACTAATTATCCATAGTCTTTGAAATGGGTTTTAATTCCACAAATTGGACAACGAACTAAACTCTAAAGGTTTGTTTGGTAAGAGAGATAAGAAATATTGTAGCTAATTTGAGATCAATGTTACGATAAGTTTATCTCATGTTTGATCGTAATAAAATTATAGGATAACTTATTCCAAAACTATAGTTTATTTAATCCCAAATTTAGAATGAGATAACCAATCTCAAAAAAATTAATTCCGAAATAAATTGTTTCCAACCAAACAAGCTCTAATTATGTATAATGTCAATTCTCTTCTTTTTCCCTTAGCTCGTTAATTGCTTCCTTCAATGATATTCATGTGTTATGTCTCGTGTGCTGATAAAGTATCACAATTTTCTTCGTTTTCTCTTAGCTCATTTATTGCTTCTTTTTCTTCAATGTTTTTCACATGGTATATCTCATATATTGACTAAGTATCACAAATCTCTTTTTTTTTTCCTTAGTTATTTAATTGCTTCATTTTCATTAATGATATTCATATAATATGTCTCATATACTAGTAAAATTATCACAATTCTCTTATTTTCTCCTTAGCTCATTAATTGCTTCATTTTCTTCAATGATATTCACATGGTATGTCTTATATACTAATAAAGTATCAAAGAGGGCAAATTCATTCCTTAAAAAAATATCAGATTATTACACAAAGTATTTCTCAAAGTGTGTGGTCTTGATTTATATTCCATCACACCCCAAACTCAAGGGGTGCAACTGGCACCTAATGCCAAAACTTAGGCCTGAGCTGACCCTGCTGAACCATTTGCTAATAGAGCATAGTGATAACGCTCAAACTACTCTAAAAAATAAATTCAAAGAGTAAGTGATCGTTGTCATAAAAATACCCAACTAAGAGTCGGGGTCGAATCCCACAAGGAATGATATAATGATCAGAATTCAACTAAGAAATCAAGAATGCAGACCTGTTCATTGTAGTAGGTTTGGAAAAATGGGTGGATGATTCCACCAAATTTACTTAAAGAGTTTGTAGTTTCAAATGTAACAATTAAACTAAAGCTTCAGAAATTCAAGTATTAACAAGTAATCTAGGGGTGCGGGGGATTGAAAATCGATGTCACATAGGGGTAATTTTGTTGCTCACTAGTACTAAGCATTCATGGATAGGTTGGGTCATCTTCAATGATACTAATCTTCTTTCAATCTCAAACATCAGTTCATAAAATCTTCTTTCGGTCTCATCTATGTGCATAACTAAACAACCCATTACCTTACGATATCTCTCTTTCGAGCAAATTTAGGACAAATATATCTGAACCATAATTCCTCTTTCAAGCAAATTATAGACATCAAACCTAAATTGCATGTATCAAACTAATTACCCACTCAAGTTGATTTCTTTCGAGCATCAATCGAAGATTGAAAATAAGATTAAGTCAACCTTAACCCATAGGTTAACCTCATGATAATTAGCCTAAATCCATGGATAATAAGCAATAAAACAAAGCAAAACACAATACACACTACATTAAATCAACACTCAACCCCATAAATACACCTGAGTTTTAGCCACCCATCACAAAAAGTAAAGAAATTATATCTATCATACTAGCAACCATGTATGTGATGAAATTAAGCAATTATAATCAACACCTACTTTGATTATATCATACAAAGGCTCTCAAAAATTCACTAGAACTATGAATTCCACTCTAAAAACTCTACACTCGAAACTCTTTTTCTCTCTCCTTTGGGCTATTTATAGTTTCTCAAAATTTGGCCCAAAATTCATTGCGTCACCAACTCGACGACGTTAGTTGGGCTCACTGAACATGATCGGCGAATCACCTTTTGTTCTTTAGATCATCTTTCATTTGCTTCAGGCTTCAGGTGTTTGAACCTCAGTTAGCGATCTCGTTTGAGTCTGTCTTTCGCATTCGGCAGATCACCGATTACCACCTTCGTTCCCCCTTTAAGCCTTCATTTTTCATCCAAGTACTGTTACCTTCAGCAATGGTCATCCTGTTCACCCTTCTTATTTGGCGAGTTGCCGTTTCACTTCAAGTTCGCCAACTTGACTCCACTAAATTAAATTGTGAGCACTATAACTTTGGGCGAGGTCATGCCAATTGAGCGATCCGTCCTTTTGGTTAGGTGACTTCCAGTGTGTAACTTACACTTCTTTCAATGTTTTTTGCCTTTCTTCCAAGTATTCATCCTTGCCTTGTCCTTTAGCCTTCATAGCTGCAAATCATCAAATATCATCAGAATAGGACATAATTAGGCATTGAGAACACTAATTGTTGAATAAAAAAAGCCTCAAATGAGTGTAAATTTACCACTCATCAACACCCCAACTTAAACTTTTATTTTTCCTCAAGTAAATTAAGAACACAATTAGTTCAACAAGGTTTCTACAACCGTTCTCAATAAGAGTTAACATGCAAGCTCTACTATAAGACTACTCTCACTCAAATGCAACACTCAATCATGATAAAAAAGCTTCAAATAATGACTAGCCGGTATCAATCTAAGCTCAAGCTCACTATAGCTTCTTGTCTAATGCAAAACCATGTTTCAACAAATGCATTCAAGTGCCCTAACATCAAGAATGATTTCATGCTCTCACAAAGCAAGTCAATGAAAAAGTTAGGAATCAATACAACTCTCACTCTCCGAAAGAGAAATACATGCTAGCTTCCTCCCATAGGTTTGTCCATATTTTTCAATCGTCAAACAACCTAGTTCATGCAAGATCTCAAGGGTATTTTAGGCTTGTAGTGGGGATGGGGGTTAATGTATGGTCAATTTGGCTCAGTGACTTGACCTTTTCAAAGCATCGTTGTACTCATCTTCACCTCTTCTCAAGTACTTTCCATTCTTTTCACTTGGAGACTCGAACATCAAAAAAAAATTATTCAATTTATTGAATACCCTTTTTTTTCTTCAAAACTTCTTTTTCATTTCGATTTTCATTTTTTTGCTCATCTTTATTTATAAGGAGGGGTTCCTTCTTTTTGTAATACACTTCAAAATTGAGTCTCACTTCATCTTTCTTTTTCTTCCACTTGGGTTTCTTCCCCCCTTCCTTTCCACACCTCAACTTAGGCTTTTAGCCTTTGTTGACTGTTCAAACAAACCCATGCTTAGAAAGGATTCATGGGTGAGAAGTTAGGGACAATTTATTTCAAGAGATTCCAACAAGGTTATCAACAAACGATTTAGGCTCAAATGGTGCCAAAATGGTTGCACACCCTCACAAGGTAGTCATAAAGGGGTAAGAACATTTGCTTTTCCCCTCAAAATTTGTGCCCAAGATCATTTATTATATTCACTAAAGCTAGAAAATTTGAATAACAAGGAAAATTTTAGGATCCAACAAGCATGCTTTCAAGTAAAACCTCACCACATAAGGCACCTCAAACACAATCATTTAGCACAGCCCTACAAGATCAAAAGACTACGTGTGATGTTCATCGCAAGGACACATCAAAATGTAGATAGTCAACACAAGATTCAAAATAATCATTCAAAAGTGAAGCCACACCGATTTCTTCTTGTCTTTATTAGCAAAAGGCACATTTCTCATCATAAGTACTACTCAAGACATTGATATTCAACAGTTAGCCAAGATATACACTAAGGAGATATTAAGGTTGCACGGGGTTCCCCTTTCTATCATCGAGCCACCCAGTTTACTTTTATGTTTTGGGATAAGTTGCACGAGGTGGTGGGAACTCAACCCAATTTCAGTACAACCTTTCATCTGCAAACAGATGGCTAGTCGGAGAGAACTATCTAGGTACTAGAAGATATGTTGAGAGCATGTGTGATTGACTATTGAGGTCACTGGGATCAATTCTTACAGTTGTGTGAGTTTTCTTATAATAATATTTATCACTCTAGCATTGATATGGAACCGTTTGAGGCACTTGATGAGATGGGGTACAGATTTCCTATAGGGTGGTATGAAGCTGGAGATGTAAAGCCCTTGGGTATTGACTTAGTGAGGGAGGCTCGAGAGAAGGTAAGAAATATCCAAACAAGGTTGTTTACAACCTAGAGTAGACAGAAAGAGTATACAGACTGTAAGGTAAGAGACATGACATTTCAGGGTGGGGAACAAGTTTTGTTGATGGTGTCACTAATGAAAAGGGTGATATGGTTCGGTAAGAAGGGTAAGCTCAACCCTCATTACATTGGTTTGTTCTTTATTCCTTACAATGTGGGGCAAGTGGCTTACAGGTTAGCAATGTCACCCAACTTGTTTGCACTTTATCCAGTTTTTCATATTTCTATGCTAAAGAAGTATCATAGGGATGGAGATTATATCATCAAGTGGGGCTCGATAGTACTAGACAAGGAATTGCATTATGAAGAGGAAACAATGGTGATTCTTGATCATGATGTTCAGAAGTTGAGGACAAAAGAGATCAAATCCATAAAGGTTCAGTGGAAGCATCTTCTGATTGAGGAAGCCACTTGGGAAACTGATAGGTACACATGAGACAAATATCCTTACTTGTTTGAGGATGCAAATACAACTCTCTTTTGACTTAGCTCAGTTTTTCTTGTTTGATCAACCGGGAAAGAGCGATGGTTAAATTAATATGTAATTGTAACAACCCCATTCGGTTGTTAGGGGTAGGCCGATGTTGAAAAAATTAGCCAGAAAACTTTTTGGGTAGTGACTTTAAAATTCTAGGCTAGGCCAATCTTAGACGGAATCTCAGTAAGGAGAGGTCTAGGGAAATACATGAATTTATGGGGTGATATGTCTGAGCTTGGATAATGTTTCCTAGTATCTAGGATATTAAGTAATCCTAAGGCCTTTCAGAATCAAATTCGGATAAGTAGAACCCCTGATATTGGATTTGGCGTGAAATTGCTAGTTTAGAACTTCAAGGTACAAAGGTTTAATTGATTCCCGCTATAGCGGGTGGGCCGCTATGATGACACCGCTATAGTGGGTTGGGCCGCTATAACTGGGTTAGTCGGGGTTTTCTTTAGAAAAGTCCCAAAAACATGTTATTTTATGCAACTTCATTCTTGGAACTAATAAGAGCGATTTAAGGCAGTTTCCTTCAATTTTTCCACCAATCTCTTTGAAAAAGGTATGTTAATTACTTCCCCATTTTGTATTTTGATTCTTAATCCTTAGAATCTAGGTTTTTAATCTTGGGGAATGGGTTTTAACTTTAATTAATGGTGGAAAATACCCTTGTTTGGTAGAATGATCATCAGAATGACCTGGGTTAGGATGTGGTTATAATCTGGGTATTATTAGGCCATCCTAGATTGATTATTGTATTTGTTATTGTGGTATAGACAAATAATAAGCTCAAATTTATAACAAAGGGAAAGCTTCTGTACTTTAGAGATTTCAGGGCTTGATTGAAGGTAGGTGATGGTTGTTGTTTTTCCATTTATTCTATAGGTGCTTGTTAACTACGTAGTTAGTAGTGCATGCATTCTATATGATTAGGGAAACTGGAAAGACATGATATAAAATGAAAGATGTTGTCAATCGCATGCAATGAATGTGTTACATGAATTTCATGGGTTGTCGTGTATCATTATGATTTTTATCGTATTGTATGTGATGATTGGGATGGGGTGCCACACCGACACATGTTGTTGTTGGAACGGGTACCACACCACTACACTAACATCTAGAATGGGTACCATGTCGGTACAATAGGAACGGGTACCATGTCGGTACAATGGGAATGGGTACCATATCAGTACAATAACTATGGGAAAGGGTACCACGCCGGTACACTCATAGTTGTATGTGTGGGGTTCCATGAGAGAACCAGACTAGCTTGTTGTGTTGTGATGATTCATGATGTTTATGCATATATATTCAAGGTGAGGACTCAGATGTCTAGTCTATGTTGTACTTGTGTTTGTAATTGTGTACTGTTTGCTTACTTATTAGTGATTCTCTGTTCATATTTCATTTATTGAAACTAGCTGATGATCCTACCAGTACAGTGTGGTTGTGTACTAATGCTACACTTTCTTTTTCTTTGTGGAGTATAGGGAATATTTAAGGGACTCTTTCGAGACCTCAACTATGAGAGTTCTGTCATCTGAATCCAAGGGTAAGCCGCTTCCTCTAGGCTACTAAGGATTCCTCTTTTCATTCTTAGTCCATTATTTAGACTTGGACATTCTAGACTTACACTCTATTTCTTTTATTTTGGGGTTGCATCCGCTATCCTAGATTGTTAGATGTTTTAGTACTATGACTTTCAGGTTCTAGGGAGTTTATTCCGCAATCATTTTAAATTGATTGGTTCAGTTTATGGGAACTCAAACTTTTAGTTGTTTATAAACTACTTTCTTAGTGTTTTATATAATTTCTTTGTTCTAACATGGTTTAATGGGTTAGCCTTGAGATGGTAGTTGGTTCTTCCACTGGAGGATTAATGTGAGTGCCACTCACGATGGGTCAGGGTCGTGACACTATTGGGACAATCTTGGAGCAAGAATCGTGTCCTTCATAGTTGTGTGAAGTATGCTGCAATGGAATTTCACTTTATTTGCCACCATGTCAACATCTAAAGGGTTCGTGTTGTTCATGCATTATGCCGATCAAATAGCCGAAACTCTCACCAAGGCATTGCCTAAATCTACCAATCCAAGTTAGGCTTAGTGACTCATCGCCTTACTTGCGCGGGAATATCTGAGCATCACAAGTGAGTTCAGACATTAGTTAAGAGTTTAGTCGGTGTTAGTATTTTGGTAGTCCTTGTTTCTATAGGATATTGTATTTGTTATTTCAGGAGTTATTATTTATTTAGATTATTTTAGTTCAGTTCTTATGTTATGATTTTTTCTGTAACTCTATTTAATACATTTCTGCCATCATTAATAAACAATTGTCTTTCGACACATATTCAGTCTTTACAACATGTGATTTACTTATGTGAATGTAGTAGTCTATTGTCATAGACAAGTGGTTCAAACTCGTTTCTTCTTATAGTTTTGGTATGATGACTTACCGATGTGAATGATTGTTGTGTTTTATTTGTGTACTCTGTTCAAACAGTCTGTAGATTCTAACTAGTGATAATTGATTATTGTTAAGTGATGCCTCCCGAGGGAAAAGGCTTGGATGTCAAAGTGTATAAGTGTACCTCTATATACACTTAGCGGCCTTCTAAATAATGTAATTGGGAAAAATTATTCTACCAAAACAGGCACGTTGGTGGATTAGCCAGACTAGAATCAGGACATGTGCCTCCTTCTATTCAAGGAGCTCCCGAGGGGACAATAGCCCGTTTCATGAGAGTGTAGTGCTACTAAAATTATGATCATTTTTTTATGATCTAATGTTATGATATCCTAGAAATGCCAAATGTTACGGTTAAATGGTAGTTAGGCTCGTGTATTTACCGTTTTGCAACAAAATAGAAAGGTATAGCTACAAATAGTAATTATAAAAAGGTTTGAAATATATCCGAACTTTGACCGAAATTGCTGTAACAATTCCAAACTTTGGGCAGGACCTATTACCCCCCCTGCACTATTTAATAGTATATTTTAAAGATATATAAGTGCCAATCTAGACAAGTTACTATTCATAATGATCAAGTAAGCAAATTCCAATAAATTCACAAATTTATCTTGGATCTAGTGTTAGGGTTAGTTCTTGGATCTAGTGTTAGGGTTGAGGTCGGGGTGGGGTCTCAAGAAGGATCGAGTGTCAGGAAGGGGTAAGATCTCAGCTTAAGGGTGAGTCTCAGGGTTTTGTATCGGGTTTCAGGTCGAGTTCAAGTGTCGGGTCTCAGTCGTGGTTGGGTGTCAAGGTCAGCTTTCAGATCATGGTCGAGGTTGAGTCTCAAGGGTGGGTGTTGGGTCTTGGGTTAGGTTTCAGGGTTTGGGTCAGTTCTTAGGTCGGGTCTCAGGTCAAGTGTCACGGTTGAAGTCGGGGTCTGGTTTTGGTTGGGGCCGTGTTTGGTTATTAGGTCTCGAGGCGGGTATCGATCTTGGGTCAGGTGTTAGGGTCGGGGTAGGGTCTCAAGTTGGGGTCAAGGTTAGGTCCCGGGTCAGATTCGAAGGTCGGGTCGGGTCGCAAGGTCAGCTTCCAGTTCAAAAGTTGGATCTTGAGTCAAATATTAGGGTCGAAAGTCGGGGTTGGGTCACAGGTCAGGTTGAGGTTTGAGGTTGGGTTTAGGTTTGGGTATCGGGATCATATTCCAGTTCGAATGTCATGTATCTAGCGGGGTTAGGTCCCGGATTAGGTCTTGGGATTGTGTCCTAATTCGGGTCATGATAAGGGTCGATTAGGTTCTAATTCAATGTTGGATCCCGTGTCGAGAGTAGGGGTCAGGTTTTGGATCAGGTGCCAGATTATTTATTGGGGTTTATTTTTAGGTCAAAAACTATATTTCTAAAAGGTATTTTCTATTCTCTAGCAAAAAATAAAAGATAATTTCTAAAAAAAATATTTCATTCACCAATCGTACACTAGAAAATATTTTTCACTCACCAACCAAACATGAGAAAATAAGTTAGAAACCAACTTATTTTATAAGAAAATATTTTCTAGGAAAACGTTTTCTCATACTAAACACACCCTTAAAGGAATACTTTTTCCTAGATAAACTTATAATCATCCTGTACAGTTCCTGGTTGTCTTATTTTTTCCCATGCACTAATAAAAGTGAATTTGTTTGAGTTGTGTAGCATTCATCATGGTTGTCCCATTCCTATGTATCCTCTACTACTCTAATTCTGCTGAAAATATGATTGCAAATATCATCTGATAGTTATTGGAGCAATAGGGTACCATCCCATCTTCCCCGATTCATTAATTGTTTTACATCTTTCAAGACTAGATTTGTAGTCAATGATACTGAAATGTAATAGTATATGGAACCTAATTGGATTCAATAGTCAAAACAAATACTTGAGCGACCACATTTAAGGCTCCCACCATATCTCTTCATCCATGAAGTCCCTAGCCTGTAACATATGCTTCCAAGTCTGTGAACTCCTTCTGCATTCTACCAATCGAGGTCTATGTCTTTTACAATATTTATTTCATATAAAATTAGACCACATAGATTTTTGTGTCCTAAAATTTCACCATAATTTTGCAAACCTTTTGAGGTAAGCAAACCTCTGCCCAAGACACCTAGTGTTTATTTCTTTCTTCTTTTTGAAATTTCATATGATCTAGCCATAACTCTATGAAAATCATGTATAACATGTTTTGGAGGGATGCTGACTGATAGTTGATATATAGATATGTTTTGCAGCACATTGTTGATTAGAACAAACTTACCACCAAATAAAAAACAAATTACCATTCCAAATGTGCAACTTGTTATGTACCTTCTTCAGAAGCCCTAAGTAATGACTTTTCCTTTTTTTTTGCTTTTCTTGCATGACCTATTGGAGAACCTAGATATGTCAAAGAAACTTGCCTCTAGGACAGTCAATACACTCTTCAATTACCTGAATATATCAGCTTGAGCAGTCTTACTACATACAAAGAACGCATTTTTCTCCTTATTAATCTTTTGGCCTGTCACGCCCCGAGCTTACACCCTGGGCGGGACTGGCACTCGAGAACCATTGCTGGCCCCAAGTGAACCCTTGTCCTGGCTTACTACTTAACGGAAGACTTTACTCAACAAAGATAAGTTTATGAAATAAACTATAATGTTGTAAAGGAAAAATTCAACTGGCCAATAAGGCAACTCAAGTCTTATAACAAAACAACTGAAATGAACAAGACTAATGAACTAATAATGTCTGACTATCTATGAATCCTCTAATACTATGACGGATGTCGGGACAAAACCCCCGATCATCCTAACAACTGAAATAACAAAGCATAATAAAAGGGATCCTCCAAAAAGCAAAGAGGCTCACCAAATGACTCTGAAGCTCAACTGGATCAACGAAGCGCTGGATGCTGATCCTGGTTACCTGTATCTGCATCATAAAAGATGCAGGCCAAATGGCGTCAGTACATGGAATGTACGAGCATACGAGGGGAATTCTAAAACAAGACATAAGCTTGAAATGGAACTGAAGAAAACTTACCTCGTCTCAACTCAACTCAACTCATTTCAATATAAGGCAGAAATAGATATGAAATATAAAGAAAAGCTTTAAAACATGTAGATAGCAACTCAGTGTATTGAAAACACAACAATAACTTAGTTTGTATATGAAAATACAAGTAACTCTGTGGGAGAAACCGACAACCATCACTATGAGCTATGTGATGATACAATGTCTTGCCTCACGCTACCAGGGCCGTCATATACTTTGTCGGGTTATAGAACCTACTACTAAGTGGATCCACTAGTCTATGCTAAAAAACATTAAGGAATTATCTAAAAAGTATGACCCTTTCTACCCATTGTGGCTACATGGTTTATAGGGACTTGAGTTATCTGAACTCGTCCCCATATCGGTGCTCAATACTACTCCCAAAAAATTAACTAGCTCATATGTTTAAAAACATAACTCTTCTATGGTTTGAGATTATTACTCAAAATCTATCTCTTAAAAGAGATGGAACTCAAAGCTGCTCATGAAAACTCATTTGGAAATTGGTGTTTCCTCTCATCTTAAATGTAAAAAATATTTACTCTTTGGGAATACTTAGTTCCCATATATCATTTTAAAGAAAATGAACTTCACTGTTACTCTTACTCTTACTCAACTCAATGCTCAAGTCTTAAAACAAGTTTAAAATAATTGTAAAAGACCTTTTGAAAAGACTCGAAGAACTCTCAAGACTTGACTCTTAGCTCTACCTTGAATTTGAATTTATGAATTTCAAGGTTATGATTCATGTTTATGGATGATTTCTAGATGTTTAGAAATCATTTAGAATAGTTAGAATCGATAGGAAGTGTTAGTACACTTGAGAAGGACTCAGAAGGGCTAAACGATGAAAAATGGGTGGGGGTAGACATACCGGGCGCATTACTGGCGTGGGGCGCCAGCCCCAAAAGTTCTGGGACTCAATTCAGGCGCACTGATGGGGCGCGCCGCCCCAGCACCTCCCCAGGCTATTCTGATGAATTTTTCAACTCGTTTTCTGATCTTAACTCGACTAGATTTGATTTTTTTTCTCAATTTCTCTTTAGATTCAGATACTTAATACATGTACACAAGAATATAATAAACACAACTCTAAAATCGATACGATTTCCTCAAGAACTCATCAATCTCATCTTAACTCAAGAACAAAAATCAATTTCAAGAACACAATTCAAGAGCATCAAGCCTTCAACTTTCTAGGATGAAATCAATGCTGAAATTAACATGATTGGCGCGTGGGAGAACGAACTCAATGCTATGTAAACTCACATACCTCTTTAGGGATCAACCCATGGCGAAACGATCTTCGATTCCACAAGAAATCACCAAGAACGCCTTGACCTTTCTCATTTTCTCCTTTTCTTGAACTATTCTCAAACCCTAAGCGTTAATTTGGATTGCATAAACTGAACCAAATCAGTTCAGATCCCTAATTAATTACTACAAACGAAATAACTTAATTGGGTAAGGAAAACACCAAAATACCCCTCTTAAATCTGGGTGACTTTCCTTATCCAGATAGCCCAACTTCAGATAGGTATATCTCCCTCATATGAGCTCAAAAATTAGCAAACTTGGTATCGTTGGAAAGAGGATTCCAAGACCTTTCATTTGATATCTTATAGCCCACCTAACTCATCTTGTACTAAAAGTTACGGTCGTTTGAAGTTGACCCAAAACTTATACTTAGCATAACTTGCCAAAATTTCCAAATTTACTCTTTCCAAAAATGATTTTTTCTAATTCTAGTTCTTTCTAAGGCGGGATGTTACAATATCTCCCCATTGGGATCATTCATCCTCGAATGAGATTACTCTAAGTAGGCTAAGGGTGTAACATCTAACATTCAGCTCAAACACCCAACAAGAAATATATAACACAACATGTAAACTTAAAATAAATGCCAAGAAAAGGATTATTACCTTATTTTGGAACGTCTCTGTACTCGAAGATATGTGGGCACCTTTTCTTCATGTCCTCCTCAACTTCCCAAGTAGCTTCCTCAACAAACTGATTCCTCCATAGAACCTTGACTGATGCTGCTTCCTTGGTTCTCAACTTGCGAACCTGACGGTCTAGAATCTGAACAGGAATCTCCTCATAAGATAAGTTATCCTTAATACCAATATCTTCAGTAGGTTTGATAAGTGGATCGCCTATACACTTCTTCAACATAGAAATGTGAAATACCGGATGGACCGCTGCTAACTCTTGTGGTAGCACCAACTCATAAGCCACGTTACCGATCCTCTTAGATATTCTGTAAGGACCAATATACCGGGGACTAAGTTTCCCCTTCTTGCCAAATCTCATAACACCCTTCATGGGTGAAACCTTCAAATAAACCCAATCATCTACTTCAAACTCTAAGTTTCTTCTCCTAACATCTGTATAGGATTTCTGGCGACTCTGCGTTGTTTTCAACCTCTCTTGAATAGTCTTAACTTTTTCCATAGCTTGATGAACCAAATCTGGTCCTATCAACCCAGTTTCACCAACCTCAAACCATCCAATATGAGATCTGCATCTTCTCCCATAAAGAGCTTCATAGGGAGCCATCTGGATGCTAGAGTGGTAACTATTGTTATAAGCAAACTCTATGAGCGGTAGGTGATCATCCCAGTTACCTTTGAAATCAATCACACAAGCCCTCAACATGTCTTCTAAAGTCTGTATAGTCCGCTCTGCTTGGCCATCAGTCTGAGGATGAAAGGCAGTACTCAAGTTCACCTTTGAACCCAAACCTTTCTGGAATGACTTCCAAAACTATGCAGTAAATTATGCACCTCTATCTGAAATAATGGACACGGGAACTCCATGAAGTCTGACTACCTCTTAGATATATAACTTAGCATAATCTTCTACTAAATGTCTAGTCTTTACCGGCAAAAAAGGGTTGATTTAGTCATTCGATCTACAATCACCCAGATGGAATCATGCTACCTGCGAGACCGCGACACACCAGTAATAAAGTCCATATTGATCATCTCCCACTTCCATTCCGGAATCTCTATATTATGAGCCATACCACCGGGCCTCTGGTGTTCTACCTTAACTTGTTGGCAATTCAGACACTTAGCAACGAACTCTGCAATGCCCTTCTTCATACCACTCCACCAATACACTTCTCTCAGGTCACGATACATCTTTGTGGAACCCAGATGGATAGAGTATCTGGAGCTATGAGCTTCCTCCATGATCCTCTCTAGAATTTCATCCACCCTTGGCACACACAATCTACCTTGATACCTCAATACACCATATCCCCCTTGTTCAAAAGCCATCACTTTTTGCTTCTGAACATTTGCCTTCAACTCAAGCAAAATAGGATCTTGATCTTGTTTCTCTTTCACTTCTGTCACTATTGATGATTCAGCCCCATTCATCACCATCGTTCCTCCTTCATTGGAATCCATCAAACGAACTCCCAATCACGCAAGTCTGTGCACATCTTTAGCTAACTCTTTCTTTTCTTCCTCAACATGGGCAGTACTGCCCATAGATAACCTGCTCAAGGCATCAACAACAACATTAGCCTTACCTGGGTGATATAGAATACTCATGTCATAATCCTTGAGTAACTCCAACCACCTCCTCTGTCTGAGATTAAGCTCTTTCTGGCTAAATACATACTGGAGACTCTTGTGATCGGTGAACACATCCACATGAACACCATAAAGATAATGACGCCATATTTTCAAAGTGAACACCACAGCAACCAACTCTAGATCATGGATTGGGTAATTCCTCTCGTGAATCTTAAGCTGTCTGGAGGCATAAGTTATAACCTTGCCATTTTGCATTAACACACAACCTAATCCGACTCTGGACGCTCACAATATACCACAAAACCTTGCGTACCTTCTGGTAAGGTCTATACTGGGGCAGTAGTCAACCGCTTTTTCAATTCCTGAAAGCTTTTCTCACAAGCTTCAGACCATTGAAACTTAACTATTTTCTGAGTCAACTCTGTCAAAGGAGATGAAATAAATGAAAACCCATCGACGGACCTTCTATAATAACCAGCCAATCCCAAGAAACTCCTAATGTCAGTTGGAGACATGGGTGTAGGCCAGTTCTGCACTACCTCTATCTTTTGGGTGTCAACTCAAATTCCATCACCGGAAACAATATGGCCTACGATTGCAACATACTCAAGCCAAAATTCACACTTAGAAAACTTAGCATATTACTCCTTATCCTTGAGATTTTGGAGAACTATCCTGAGATGACTAGTATGATCTCCCTCATTCCTCGAATAGATTAGGATGTCATCAATGAATACGATAACAAACATATCTAAATAAGGCTTGAATATTTGTTCATAAGGTCCATGAATGCTGCATGCGCATTGGTCAAACCAAAGGACATAACTAGGAACTCATAATGACCATAGCGGGTCCTGAAAGCTGTCTTAGGGATATCACTTTCTCTTACTTTCAACTGATGATAGCCAGATCTGAGGTCTATCTTAGAAAAACAGGTGGCACCCTGAAGTTGATCGAAGAGATCATCAATTCTCGATAGAGGATACTTATTCTTGATAGTAACCTTATTCAACTGACGGTAATCTATGCACATTCTTAGAGAACCATCTTTCTTCCTCACAAATAAGACCGGAGCACCCCAAGGTGAGACACTTGGTCGAATAAAACCTTTCTCAATGAGATCTTTCAACTGTTCTTTTAACTTTTTAAACTCTGCTGGAGCCATTCTGTATGGCAAAATAGAGATAGGACAAGTATCAGGAAAAATATCTATACCGAAGTCTATTTCTCTCTCAGGAGAGACTCCGAGTAGATCATCTGGAAAGACTTTTGGAAACTCACTAACAACTGAAACTGACTGAATAGGTGGTGTCTCAACACTAGAGTCATTAACTCGGACTAAGTGATAGACACACCCCTTGGAAACTCACTTTCTCACCTTAAGGTATGAAATGAAACGACCCTTAGGCACTGCTGAACTACTCTTCCACTCTATAACTGGCTCATTAGGAAACTGGAACTTAACTACCCGAGTCCTACAATCGACTGACGCATAACAGGCATAAAGCCCGTCCATACCTAGAATGACATCGAAATCTACCATATCCAACTCAACTAAGTCAGCCATGGTGTCCTTGTGATTGACGGAAACGGTGCAATCGCGATAGACTCTTTCAGCTAGAATAGACTTACCAACAGGTGTAGAAACACTGAAAGGCTCAAGAAGTTTTTCAGGAAGGACATCAAAATTCATCGTAACATCAGGAGTCACAAAAGATACACTCGCTCCTGGGTCTAGCAAAGCATAAACATCGAAATTAAAGACTTTGATCATACCAGTGACAACATCTGGCGAATCCTCTTGCTCTTAGCGACTAGTGATAGCATATAGATGGTTTGCCCCTCCACCTGCCCCTGAACTAGCTCTTCTAGATGCAACCCTGTCTGGTGGAGCAACTGAAGAAGATTGGGCTCTATTGCCCCCATTACCATATCCTTGCCTGTTCTTAAGACACTCTTTCATAAAGTGACCGTTCTGACCACACTTGAAGCAACCAGTGGAGCCATCACGACACACCCCTGAGTGGATCCTATTACACTTAGCACATGCAGGAGTCTCATTACCTCTTTATGCCACACTACCTTGAGACTGCGCAGGTCTAGCTTTGAGATTTTGTGAATTCTGATTGTTGAACTCACCTCTGTTCCTTGGTGGCAAGTGCACTAGCAGATGATAGAGAAGGTCCCTTTTGCTTTTGCTGGAAAGATGACTGGTTGGCATTACTCTTCTGCTGTCCGGACTCATTCTCTGTCTTAGCTTTCTTGTTTCAGAACTCTTTCCTGTCCCTCAGCTTATGTTCCTCAACTTGTTGCACATGGATCATCAGCCTTTCTATGTCCATATCCCCTATTAGCATAGCTGCCTTGCCTTTCTTACTTGACAGATGAGATAACCCAACAACAAACAGACTTATCTTACTCCTCATGTCAGCAACCATCTCCGGAGCATAACGACAAAGTTGGGTGAACTTAAGGCTATACTCATGCACACTCATCGATTCCTGCTTAAGTGTGAGGAATTCTCTTACCTTTGCCTCTCTTAGCTCACGGGAAAACAAACGCCCCATGAAGGCACTCTCGAACACAGCCCAGCTCACAATCGGTGCACCCTCAGCTCTACCCTTCTTCCATTGGTCAAACCAGATTCTAGCAACACTCTTCAGTTGATATGCAGCTAGTTTCACTCGCACAACATCAACAACATGCATAACCTCAAACACTTTCTGCAGTTCCTCTACAAAGTTTTCCGGATCCTCAGTGACACTTGAACCAGTGAAGCTTAGAGGATTCATCCTTAAGAACTCACGGATCCTAGAAGTATCAGCCATTTCCTGTCGATTTTCTCTTTGTAGCCCAACTTGGTTGGTCACAGCTTGACTCAATATCTGGATAGCTTCCCGGAACTCAGCATTAGTGACCTCTCCTTGGGGTTGCACTTCTGGTGCATTAGGTACCCCTTGATCCTCAACATTCCTTCTAGCAGGACGACCTCTGACAGCTCTTCGTGGAGGAATAATCTGAAAGATAAGCGCAAGCACGAGTTATAATGAAACTTTTATAGAGATAAACTCTATCACACGAAATGAGTATGAAAGCAGTGAGATGGTTCCTAAATGTTGCAGCCTCCTAATTATAGATGTGGCGTACTTCACACCGATAACTGAGACTATATAAACACAGCTTCATAGACACCCTAGGACTCTTGAACTCTATGCTCTGATACCAAGTTTGTCACACCCCGAGCCTACACCCTGGGCGGGACTGGCCCTCGAGAACCATTGCTAGCCCCAAGAGAACCCTTGGCCTGGTTTACTACTCAGCAGAAGACTTTACTCAACAAAGACAAGTTCATGAAATAAACTAGAATGTTGTAAAAAAAACATTCAATTGGCCAATAAGGAAACTCAAGTCTTATAAGAAAATAACTGAAATGAACAAGACTAATGAACTAATAATGTCTGGCTATTTATGAAGCCTCTAATACTATGAGGGATGTCGGGACAAGACCCCCGATCATCCTAACAACTGAAATGACAAAACATAATAAAAGGGATCCTCCTGAAAGCAAGAAGGCTCACCAAATGACTCTGAAGCTCAACTGGATTAACGAAGCGTTGGATGCTGATCTTGGTTACCTGTATCTACATCATAAAAGATACAGGCAAAATGGCATCAGTACATGGAATATACGAGCATGCGAGGGGAATTCTGAAACAAGACATAAGCTTGAAATGGAACTGAAGAAAACTTACCTCGTCTCAACTCATTTCAATATAAGGCATAAATAGAAATGCAACATAAAGAAAAGCTTTAAAACATGTAGATAGCAACTCAGTGTATTGAAAACAGAACAATAACTTAGTTTGTATATGAAAATTGACTTATTTCCCTGCGATGCATGAATCTTTTCCTGCGATGCATGACTTTTCTTGCGATGTATGAATTATTTCCCTGCGATGCATGACTTCTCGTCATGCGATGCATGAATCTTGTCCTGCGATGCATGAATCCTTTCTTGCGATGCATGACTTCTTTCTCTGCGATGCATGACTTATTTTCCTGCAATGCATGAATCTTTCCCTGCGATGTATGAATCTCTTCCTGCGATGCCTGACTTCTCTTGCGATGCATGAATTTTTTCCCTGCGATGCATGACTTTTTCCCCTGTGATGTATGAATCTTTTCCTGTGATGCATGAATCCTTTCTTGCGATGCATGAATCCTTTCTTGCGATGCATGACTTCTTTCCCTGCGATGCATGAATTACTTCCCTATGATGCATGACTTATTTCCCTATGATACATGAAGATAGTGATGATGCCTCCCCAGTACCGAACGAAGATGATACTTCCCCGAGCAACATAGGTGATCTTCTGGGTATATTCTGGGTGGCGGTATCGTCTCATTTGACAATACAATAAAAATGACCCTCTGAATAGTGGTATCATCTCATTTGTCAATACGATATAAATGAATCTCCGGGTAAGAATATTATCATGTCTGATAATATGATGCAGATAAACGTCCTCCAGGTATCTTTAGTTTCTGGAAAACAATAATATTGTTCTCTTCGAGGTTCATTTATTCCATCTCCAAACATAGTTGTATGTTCATTATGGACCTCGTCTTGCTGAGAATTTGAATGAAATAATGCTACTTATATTCTCAATTCTTTAGTATAAGAAGCATAAAACTTTTCCTATATCCATAAAAAAATTGTCAATTTAAAATGAACTGATCTGTGTTGATCTCCTCGGTCGTCTGCTCCTTGTCTTGCTATCTCCGATTGATTTCTCTGATCTCCCGCTTCTTGATAGATAAGACAATATTTTCATGAAAAATAATTGGACAATGAAAGAAAAGTTTTAGGAAAATAAGTTTTTCACAAAGTAATATTTGGAAAAGGTCACTGCCAAGTGTCATGTCACATCAAGCTTGGCGAACATCTTTGAAGTTGATGCTTCGAGGTCTATCTTATTATTTGTTGGGAAGATTCTGAAACTCTTGAAGTTTGGGCTTGGGATCATTTGAAGCTAATTCCAAACTTCTGATCATGCTGGAGGTGTTCAAAGTTGTTCTAAACTTCCGATTAACCCTAATGAAATTTTGAGGTCATCCTAAAAAATTTATGTCCCTGTTAACTGTCATGACGTAATTTGAACTGTTGAT
Source organism: Solanum etuberosum (assembly GCA_029582245.1). NCBI lineage: Eukaryota > Viridiplantae > Streptophyta > Magnoliopsida > Solanales > Solanaceae > Solanum > Solanum etuberosum. Next base: position 31,233 of record JAJONR010001871.1, on the reverse strand, counting down.
GAACGAATCATGGAATTTTTGAGATCTTCTCAAAAATTATGTCCCAGTTACAATTTTCAACGTAACTTCAGTCTTGACTTATTGGAGAGATCTTCTTCTTGAGAATTTTTGAGCCCCTCTCAAAAGTATTGACCCAGTTTCTATTGTAAAGAAAAAATAGAAATCTTACGGGAGATATGACCGAGCCGTTGTGGCACCTAGACCCGTTGAGGCAGGAATCAGGTCAAACGTAGTTCCCCCTCAAGGATTAACAAAAAATAAGAAAATTAACAAGGAACCGACCGAGGCTGACATAGGGCGCCTACGTATCTCATTCTTGAGAATTCAGGTCGAACGTAGTTCAAGTGCAAAAAGAAACATTAAAAGGGGCTAAAGGGGTGACCGAGGCCAACATAGGCCACCTACATATCTCATTCTTGAGAATTCAGGTCAGACGTAGTTCATTACGAGAGGGATAAAATTCTAAACAAAATGATTACAAGCATATAGGGCGATTACAAGGAAACGACGGAAATACAAACTGCAACTTCACACATAATATCTCTTGACAGCATCTGAGTTGATCGGTTTTGGCCATTCGGTGCCATCCATCTCTGACAGGACCAAGGCACCTCCTGATAACACTTTGTGAACCATGTAGGATCCTTGCCAATTTGGTGCAAATTTCCCTTTGTACTCATCCTGATGAGGGAAAATGCACTTGAGAACCAACTGACCAATTTCAAATATTCTGGCTCTTACTATTTTGTGGAAAGCACGAATCATTCTCTGTCGATACAGTTGACCATGACAAACAACAACCATTCTTTTCTCATCAATCAATGTTAATTGATCAATCCGCTTGCGAACCCAATCAGCATCACTCAATTTAGCTTCCTGAATGATCCTCAATGAAGGTATTTCAACTTCGGCAGGTATAGCTGCTTCTGATCCATATACTAACAAGTGTGGAGTAGCTCCAACTAACGTTCTGACAGTCGTTCTATAACCCAACAACGCGTATGGCAACATTTCATGCCAACCTCTGTGATTGTCAATCATTTTCCTCAAAATCTTCTTGATGTTCTTGTTGGCGGCTTCTACAACTCCATTCATTTGGGGATGATAAGCGGTTGAGTTCCGATGAGTAATCTTGAATTGTTCACATATCTCTTTCATCAAGTGACTATTGAGATTCACTCCATTATCAGTAATGATGGATTCCTGCACTCCAAGCCTACATATCAAATTGTTATAGATGAAATCAGCTACAACTCGCTTGGTTACCGACTTATACGAAGCTGCTTCCACCCACTTGGTGAAGTAGTCAATGGCAACCAAAATGAATTTGTGTCCGTTAGAGGCGGCTGGCTCTATTGGACCAATGACATCCATGCCCCAAGCTACGAATGGCCAAGGTGAACTCATGGCATTGAGTTCGTGAGGCGGCACTCGAATCAAATCTCCATATACTTGACATTTATGACATTTCTGCACAAACTTGCAAAAATCATGCTCCATAGTCATCCAAAAATAACAGGCTCGGAGGATCTTCCTTGCCAAGGTGAGCCCATTCATATCAGTACCACAAACTCCGGCATGTATCGGTTCAAGAAGCTTTGGAGCCTCAATAGCATCAACGCATCTGATAAAGCCTAAATCTGGAGTCCTCCTATAAAGGATTTCCTCGCTTGGAAAAAAATTGTTGGCCATACGGCGTATCGACTTCCTCTGGTTGAACGTTGCATTCTCAGGATAGGTCCCTGTCTCTAAATACTTCCTTATGTCAAAATACTAAGGCAAACCATCTGGTTCTGCTTCAACATATGAACAATGGACAAGCTGTTCTTTTACCTCTATATCCAATGGGTCAATATAACTTGTATTTGTATGTTTGATCATTGAGGCAATAGTGGCGAGCGCATCGGCCAACTCATTCTACATCCTGGGAGTGTGTCTGAATTCAATCTTGCGGAATATTTTGCACAACTTTTGTATATACTGCACATACGGTGTGATCTTTGGATTCTTCACGGCCCACTCTCCCTAAACTTGGTGAATTTGAAAATCTGAATCTCCAATAACTAGCAACTCATGAACGTTCATATCAATGGGCATTTTCAAACCAAGAATGCAAGCTTCATATCCAGCCATGTTGTTTGTGCAATCAAATTGGAGTTTGGCCGCCATAGGATAGTGTTGACCATATTCTGATACTAAGACCGCTCCAATACTTTTCCCTTGGTGATTTGCCGCTCCATCAGAGAATATTATCCAACCAGGGTATGCTTCAGAAATATCTTCTCCCACAAACGCTACTTCTTCGTCAGGGAAGTAAGTTTTGAGTGGTTCATACTCTTCATCAACTGGATTCTGGGCGAGATGATCAGCTAAGGCTTGTGCTTTTATCGCCTTTGGGTCACGTACACAATATCAAACTCACTCAAAAGCATTTGACATTTAGCCAATTTCCCGGTCGGCATTGCTTTCTGGAAAATATACTTCAATGGGTCCATTCTGGAAATAAGATATGTGGTATACGAAGACAAATAATGTCTCAACTTCTGAGCAATCCAGGTTAAGGCACAACATGTCCTCTCCAAAAGAGTGTAATGAGCCTCATATAGAGTGAATTTCTTACTCAGGTAGAAGATAGCTCGCTCCTTCTTCCCAGTTTCATCATGTTGACTAAGTACGCATCCGAATGCGTTATCCGAGACAGATAGGTACAATAACAATGGACTTCCTTTTCACGGAGGGACCAACACCGGTGGATTGGATAAATAATTCTTGATGGCGTCAAAAGCAGTTTGACATTCTCCGGTCCACTTGGTTAGGGCATCTTTTTTCAACAACTTAAAGATGGGCTCACATACCACGGTGGATTGCGCTATGAACCGACTAATGTAGTTCAACCTTCCTAGGAAACTCATTACCTCTTTATTAGTCTTCGGATGAGGTAACTATTGAATCGCTTTGATCTTGGAAGGATCAAGCTCAATGCCCTTTCTATTAACTATAAACCCCAACAACTTGCCAGCCGGCACCCCAAAAGCACATTTGGTAGGATTCAGTTTCAAATTGTAACGACGTAGGCGATCAAAGAACTTCCTCAAGTGAGTCAGGTGATCCAAACTCTCATGGGATTTGATTATGACATCATCTACATACACCTCGATCTCCTTGTGAATCATATCATGAAAGATGGTTGTCATAGCTCTCATATAAGTAGCGCCGGCGTTCTTGAGACCAAAAGGCATCACCCGATAATGATATACACCCCAGGGCGTAATGAAGGCTGTCTTTTCTACATCTTCTTCATCCACCAGGATCTGGTGATAACACGCATAACAATCCACAAATGACTGCATCTCATGTTTAGCACAGTTATCAATGAGAATGTGAATGTTTGGCAATGGAAAGTTATCTTTCGGGTTTGCTTTGTTGAGATCTCTATAGTCGACACAAATTCTGATCTTTCCATATTCTTGGCCACTGGAACGATGTTGGCTAACCAAGTCAGATATTGCGTCACTTCCACCACTTTAGACTCGATCTTCTTGGTAATCTACTCTTTGATCTTCAAACTCAACTCTGGCTTGAACTTCCGAGTGTTTTGTTTTACCGGACTGAAATCTGGATTAATCGGCAACTTATGGGACACCATGTTTGTTCTTAGCCCTGGCATATCCCTGTAAGACCAGACAAATACGTCGATGTATTCTCTTAGCAAACAAACTAGGTCCCTTCTTTGAGCTTCAGTCAGATGGATACTGATTCTCACTTCTCTGACGCATTCCTCATCTCCCAGGTTTACAGTCTCGGTTTCTTCTAGATTCAGCTTGTGCTGGTTCTCAAATTGTCGAAACTCCTCAGCAACATGTTCGGGTACCACATTTTCTTCTTCATATTCCTCGCATTCGTCATCACCTGCCTCATTTTATTTGTTCGGCTCGTGACATGACATGACATTGGCAGGTTTTAAATTAATACTACTGAAATCATAAACAAACAAAGTTAGAAAAGTAAAACATAAACAGATAAGTAAATAAATAAATTTTCGATAAGAGAGGCTTTTCATTTAAACTGAAAAACAGGCACAAACTTTGGCCATGACCAAAGGTCATTCCGCCTTCTTAAACATTACGGGGGAATGTAAAAACTCAAACAAGTAAAAACTTGCATAAAGGGTGGGTCTCAAGCCTCTTCCGGACTACCACCGATTCTTTAAAACAAACATAAACACATGTCCTTTCTACCAAGATAAGCGGGGAATCAGAATCGCTGTGGAAGTCCAGTTGGACAATTTCTCCTCCAGCTCAGCATCACGGATGCCTAATGTCCCGGCCTCTCCCTCGACGATTGCATCAACTTCCTCGAACAGACCCAAGATTCCTTCCCCAAGCCCACCATCATCGACATAATCTCGTACTGGAAATGACTGGTACAGATGAGGTATTGGCCTAGCCAACGCTCGATCAACACTCTTATTCATGACCTCTGCTTCATCATCATCTATAGGGACATACCCCAAACCAAACTTTGCTCTTATGGCGGGAATTTGAATAGGCTCGACAATTCCTTGTAAGTGCTTCCCTAATTTGAAACCTGGTTCAAAACCGCTCTGGAGCATGACGGTAACTATCATCTTGTACACAGAAGGCATAGGAGGCTGTGGAGCCAAATCATCACCGGTGGCATTTACCAGCTCCACCGTGTAGAAATCACAACCTCGAGAGACCTCATCAACAATTGGCGCATATACATTGGAATGGCTCCCTTCACCATGAATGACCAATTCCTGGTCCTTCCAAACAAATTTCATCAGCTGGTGGAGGGTAGAAGGCACAACCCCTGCCATGTGGATCCACGGTCTTCCCAGAAGCAAATTGTAACTGGTATTGATATCCAGCACCTGAAATTCCACACTAAATTCTGCAGGACTCATCTGAACTCCCAAGTTCACTGCACCCAATGTGTCTCTTTTCTCTCCATCGAAAGCCCTCACATTGACTTGGTTTTAGTGAACCTTTCCCAAGTCGAAGTTTAGCTGCTTGAGAGTCGAATGTGGGAAAATATTGAGACCAGACTCGTCATCAATCAAGACACGATTAATAATCTTGTCCCGACACTTGATAGTGACATGAGGAGCTTTGTTGTGCATTACACCTTCAAAGGGTAGCTCTTCGTCACTGAAGCTGATGCGATGCCCCTGAATTACTTGGCTGACCATTGCCGCCAGATTGTCACTGTTGGTACACACGGGTACGTAAGTGTCATCCAAAACTTTCATTAGGGCTTGCCTGTGTAGTTGTGAGCTCATCAGTAAGGCCCAGCCAGAAATTTGAGTCAGTGTTTTCTCCAGATGCTTCACGATGGAATAATCCTTCGGTTGCATTTTCCTCCAGAACTCTTCTGCCTCGGCCTCACTGATTGGCCTTTTAGACTGATCCTTCTTCTTCACTCCCTGGGGCAATTCTTTCGGTGTGTAACATCTACCGGATCTAGTCATGCCTTGAGTGACCGCCACTTCGATCACAAACTTCTCGTGAGTGCGAATATCATTTGGCACCAAGGCAACAGCCTTCTCAGGTGTCATAATTATAAATTCTTTCTTCTCATTGATGCACAACGCAGCCACATCCTTCTCGAGGTCATTTGGCCCAACCGAGACAATCGTCTTTGCCGTGCACCACTCCTCCTCCATCTTTATCATGTTGATATTGACGCCTCCATGGTTTGGAAGAGGATTACTATTGACGTTGGGTGCAGCGGTCTGAAGAGTGACCATTTTCTGGTCGATTAAATCCTGGATCTTGTGCTTCAGATTAATACAGTCTTCAGTATCATGCCCAACACAGTTGGAATGATATGCACACCTTTGGTCGGGTCTGTAAAATCTGAGATCTAGTATAAATAGGCTTGGGCCGCACTGGATGAATAAAACCTGCCGGAGTCAATCGCTCGCATATCTTTGTTTAGCTTTCAATGAGCGGAGTGAAATTTATAGCGTGCTTCTTCTCAAACCTCGGACAAGGGGGAGGTATTTGACGATAGTTTGGAGCATTTTGACGGGGGGTTTGGAAATTTGGTTGTGGAGCTTGGTAGTTCGAAGGGGTATTTTGGTAATATGGAGGTGGGGTTTGATATACTAGGGGAGGAGCTTGGTAGTTTTTCTGGACATTTGTACAGTTTGGGGCGGCATTTCGGTAGTGAGGAGATGGAGTTTGGTAAACTGGAGGGGGAGTTTGGTAGACAGGGGCAGGGATTTGATAAACATGAGGGGGAGTATTTTGGTAATTCGGGGGAGGGGTTTGATAATCAGCCTGTACATAACAAGCCGGGTGTGACCTCTGTGAAGGTTGAGAACGACCCTGGTACGGTGAGGATTTTCTTGAGGGTTTCTTTCCCTCAGATGCATAAGAAATAGAAGACACGTCTTCTCTCTTCTTCTTCAACAGCCCTGAGGATCCGGGTGAGGCAGCAACACGGGAAATCTTCCCGGTTCTTAATCTATCTTCGATAGTCTCACCTACCTTGAATATCTCGGCAAACTTTGCTCCAACAAGCAACATGATCCTATCATCATACTCGGGCTCTTGAACCCGCACAAATACTTCAACAATTTCTCAGATATATGAGGTCGAACCCTAGCTGCCTCCTTTCTCCATCTGTACGTAAATTCCCTGTAACTTTCAGTTAATTTCTGCTTCATCTTCTCTAAGGAATAACGATCGGGAACGATCTCTACATTGTAGGTGAATCGTTCGATGAAGTCCTTAGCCAGAGCATTCCAACTAGGCCATTGCCTCGTTTCTTGAGATGTAAACCATTCTAACGCTTCTCCGCTTAAACTTCGACTAAAGAGCCGCATTAACAAGGCTTCATTACTGCCAACTCCTACGAGTTGGTCACTATAAGCTCTTAAATGAGCCAACGGATTTTCGATTCCTCCAAAAGTGTCGAACTTTGGCACTTTGAACCCTTCTGGAAGGTCAAAGTTTGGAAGGATGCACAAATCTTCGTAATTGAACCCGGCGACTTCTGGAGTATAATGTAATTCTTTCACAACTTTCAGGATTTCTTCCTTTAAATTCTATTTGGACAACTCTTCTTTAGCCCTCCACTTTTTTTTCTGTTCCTCGTAATGATCAAGTTCGGAACAGTTGGCGTGAGGCTCATGATGGATTGGGATTCGGAAAGTGGGTTTCGGAGGAAAGGGTGGGGTAATGGAAGGATTCTGGGCATTTTGGGGGACTTGGTAATTTTGGGGGAATGTCTGGGGGTTAATATGCTGATTTTGGTGATGGGGGACGGTTTGCGGATTATTGACATTTTTGGTTTTGCGGGGGAGGGCAAGCTTGCGGGTTGACATTTTGAGGAGGAGGGAAGGTTTGAAGGTTGGTATTTTAAGGGTAAGGTGGCGCTTGGTGGGAAGCGGAGGCGTGATGGGGGTTTGAGGCGGTTAGATCAATGATAGAGGGATTTTGAGCGGGGTTAGAGAGTTGATTTTGAACATGTTCTGTACTTGAATTTGGAGGAGGGAAATGGAGTGGAGGCCTTCCCTCGCCTAGAGGGTTGACAGAAAAAATCGGATTCAGTAGGTCTTGTTTCCTCTGCACCTCAACATTTAACTCCGCAATCTGCTGCATCAGTTGCATAATCAACTCATTCTGCTCAGCGACAGAGGGCTGAGCTACGACAACCTCAGTTAAGCCAATATCATCACTGTTATCACCCTTTGTTGACTTTCCTTTTCGAGAATTTTGACCGGGGAAGGAATCTTTGGGAGCTTTTGATCATGTAAAATAAGGGCGTTCAACCAACTTATCGACACAGATCAGTTCTAAGTACCAGTAGAAGAAAAACAACTCAAAGGCAAATCTGTTAGTTTTAATTCCTGGCAACATGATGCAAAATATCACACATGATTACAAACTGATAAGAGTTGCTCCATTTGAAGATAAACTAGCCCACATATATAGAAATGACTAAACAGACAGGAATTTGTCTATTTGATTTTGAGCTTAATGAATCAGAAATGTCGACTTGAATCGAGACAAAGTCGATTGTATCTTTTATTGTCGTACTTCTGATTTTTTATTGAGATGTAACTCTAATTTCTTTGTAAGAGTTGAAAAAGACAGAATTTCTCAAAAATGGGGACCGAACCTTGAAAGGTTGCCGATGTATCTCACAAAAGAGAATTCAGGTCCTACGTAGTTCGACTGACTTGAATCTCTTTTTGATTTGAGACGGAGAATATTTTCTAATGAGAGAGTAACATTTGAAAAATAACATTCGATTTTTGTTGGAAAACTAAAGACTCGAGGAGTATTTGGACGCACTTTCGATAGTGACTTGATATTTATGCTTAAAGGGTTCTAGAAAACTTCTAAGAAGAGTAGGCTAGAACATCTTCAAATAAAGCAACATATTCAGACAAACAACTAATCATGTAGCACACAAACAATTATTGCGCATTTTAAACAGATATGTGACCCTTTTGTGCCAAGGGTAGGTCTAACGATTTGACGGATGTATAACTTCATTTGAAACATTCCATTGCCCCAAAAAACCCAAATTTATACAAACTTTATGAATAAACTGAATGGGATACATAATAGGGAAAATGGGATAAAAAATAATCAGTCCCACGCAGGTGCTAGAACATCTTCAAATAAAGCAACATATTCACACAAGCAACTAATCATGTAGCACACAAACAGTTATTGCGCGTTTTAAACAGATATGTGACCATTTTGTGCCAAGGGTAGGCCTAACGATTTGAGGGATGTATAACGTCATTTGAAACATTCCATTGCCCCAAAAACCCAAATTTATACAAACTTTATGAATAAACTGAATGGGGATACATAATACGGAAAATGGGATACACAATAATCAGTCCCGCGCAGGGGTACAATCCTAAACTATGCTTCCATGGAAAGATCCTTCGTTCTTGATTTTTTGTCATCTCCGGATGTCCACGCTTTTGTTTGCAATAATAACTTGCTCCTTCTTCGATTAGAATAAAGCTATAATCTAACTCCTTAACCCAAGAGACAATGTTTTGTCAAATGACGTATACATCCTTTAAATTTAAACACACAAGTATGATTGTCTTTTTATTGACCAATGGGCCAAATAGACACAAGATGGGCTTCTAATGGGCCCAACACACCTTGGGTGTTGGGTCAACTTAGTTCAAAATGCGCTAAATTCGGGATTTGGTTTCGCTCTACGCTAGTTGACTAAGAGTGGCTTTTGAAATACCGAAAACCCAAGCGGACAACTTAGGCTTGAACTCACGACAATCATTTGACGCCTGACGTACCAATAAATTACCGATCATTCAGAAAAAGGGTTGAGTATAAAAAAGCCCGGCTGCGATAACGCAAAAACTGTTCTTTAATATACTATACATATATCAGAAAATGCCATGAATGCAATGACAGTTTATAGCATTTTAAACAGATAAAGCATGGATAAAACAATTCAACAATTAACAACAGATAGTCAAATAGTCAAATCATTATGGTTAGAACTTAATTAAATCCAGAGCAGAGTCGCCATTTCTGTTTTATGAGAAAATAGAAATACAAGACTAAGTTTTCGAAAATCAAGTTAACTTTTGTTTTAAAGAAAAAATATTTTTTTCAAAGAGAGTCGCCACTTAATTTTTGGAAGAAATTAAGAAAACTTAAGATTTTCAAAAGATTTAAACAGATTAAAAATCATTTGAAATCTCAAAGAGGGTTCGGGGTTCAATTTACATTTCGAGAATGTGTTAGGCCCTCGAAATGTCCGCTAACATGCGGTTGACCAATGATTTGACTAAAGGTTTTGACTAACTTGGAAAAATTAATTAGGTAATAAAAACTCATTTTTCATTTGAAAGGAAATAAACCTAGAGGGATTTTTAAAAAATCTAACTCATATATTGACAAGACAACTAATAAATATAAAACTAAGTAATAAATAAAAATATAAATATTTTAATTTGAACATTAAAAGGAAGAAATGACTTTCTTTTGGTAATTTAATTAAATAAAACCAAGTCAAAATAGAGTTAGTCAACACAATAGCAAATAAATACAAGAGAGAAGAAATATCAAATTTGGGCCCAAATTCCAAATTTTGATAAACCTGTCCTAATACTAAAAATTGCCCAAAATATGGATTTGGGCCTATTTAAATCAAAGTTCAGCTGCTGGACCATTCTCTTGAGCCTTTGCGCCCCTTTTCATTCTTAAATAACATGATATACACCAAGTGTATATCTGATGTATACACCATGTATACAACTGGTTCTTGGAATCCCGGACCTGTATTTTATATGAACTTTGTATCTCTGGATTTTCAACCTGCCTTTCCGTATTTTTGACTCTGTATATGGTATTTTCGTTTGTATACCCGTGCATACAACAGGTATATCGGTGTATACAGGTTGTATCTCAGCCTTTGTTCAGCTTTCCGGAACCTGTTTTCGGTTTTCAGCCCCCTGTATTTTACTTCCAAGGACTTGTTCGTCTGTTTTGCATCCCTGCACCTGGTCCATTATTCAAGCTGACTCGAAAAGGAGAAAATTGGGCCTCCGTGGCCCAATAGCAAGGATAGGAGAAAGAGTCCATGAGGACTCAGGGCCTCTCGCATGTATCACAAAGAAAGAAAGGCGAAGCAGTTAATATGCGAACTACTCAAAATAAATAATGAAAAGAGTATGCCAAAATTATAAAAATATGCACATTGGTTCAAAGAAAGTATGTCAACTTGGCAATACACTTTGCATCTAGTCACCATTCAAAGCTAGATGACCAAAGATGTAGAGAACAAATAGATGCATACTATTAATTTTTAAACAGCAACTAAGTTGACAACATTTCAATCAAAACAGTGAAACCTTTCATAAAATAATAGCACAATAACATGCTGGCAAGCTACTACCACATAAAGGCATCGATTGACAACTTGTATGCTATCAGTGTCATGAGAGCAAAAAGAAGACTAATATATGGTGATATAAAAAAAAATGAGCGATACGGGTACCAAGAGCAGCTTATTCACTCAAGTTCAAACTACTTAAGCAAGGAACAAAAAGTAATTAAACAAAACACAAAAGAAGGAAACCTACAAATGCTCAGCTATGTACTTAACAATAATCAATTTAGATGAGATCCATATTCAAGGGAGGCCGATAAAATTTAATAACAACACTATCTGATACAATGTTTTATGAGATCTTTTACTGCACATTACGAGAAAGTAACTAAGCATGAACTAACTTCTGTGCTTTAAAACGAAAGTCACAAAGTGGCATAACTGAGTCACTGGAAGTTTAAAGAATCAACATACGATACACATGAAGGATTAATGCTAAAGAAATCATGCTTCAAATGACCTTAAAGACTAAACTCCAATAAAATTAAGATTTGGAAAATAAAACGAGAAACTCAGATTTTATACCGACTCAACTTACAAATGTAAGCATTTTTTTACTGAGATTTAAACGAAATAGAAACATAGACTCAACCCGAACAAGGCATGCTGGACAGTAAGACATTCATAGGATTCAAAATGGAGAAAACCAACTGCTACATCAGCAAATAATAGATAAAACGACAAACAACCTTCACATTTAACTAGTTTCAAGATTCTGCCTCATTTTGAAAAGAATAATAACATTACAATAACAACAACAAATAGAGATTTTGAGGCTTAAAGATAATGAAAACGAGAGAATAGAGATACGACGACATTTAAACAAACACACGAGAAGAAAAATAACAAAGCAAACTCAAACCAAGAAGCAGAGGAACCACAACACTAAATACAAAAGGACGAAACTTGAATCAACATTAAGATTGAATCATTCAAGAAAAATAAAAAAAAATAAAAAATGCATAGCATACCAAAGCTACCCATTTTCAACTACAAATAACAGTGACATAACAACAAAGTAGCTAGGTATATCAGAAATAGAAGAAGACGAAGAGAATACTATAGAGGAAACGTTACCTTTTTCCAAGCAGTGATTGGGATGAAATGAGCTGGACGGGACCCTTCCAAAACCACAAGCCACGATTTTGGTGAACTTTCTTGGACAAAGAAACGAGCAAAAGGACCGAGCAAAAGCCTGAACTCTTACTCTCTGTGATTTAAGATCTATTCCTTAAGTGTTTATCTATAATAATTGTATAGCGAGCAATTCTTACTTTAATTTCAACTCTAATGGCAGCTGACTCCTCTATTTTCCAACCCCAAATAATGAAGAAGAAGAGACTATTTATAGATGAAATTAGGGCTGAAAAAGGGAGGGAACCGGAGGAATTTTTTATGCAATTTCTGTAACACTCCAAAAACTAATAGGCTAAGCTAGAGCTTGACATTAGGGTTAGAGCCTTAAACGTACCTCCCCGTACCTTAAAATTCATGTTTTTGTGTTAGAACACCAAGGCCTTAACCCCAAGGACCAACCATGGGTCCTTGAGGAAAAGCCTCATAGAGGCTGCCTGGCAGTGACCCACGAAGGGCATCCACGAGCCGTGGATGGACCCAAACCCTGTGGGAAGGGGTCGTGGGTCAAGGCCCTTACCTTTCCTATTTTTGCAAAGTCCCAGTATCGAACCACACCCAACCAGCATGGGACGTGGTCCCACCCACGGTCCGTAGGTCATGGGTCGTAGGTCACACCTGGAACTGCCTTTTGGCAGTTAAACTTAGGGGTGTTTTAGGGTTCTCCTATTTTAATTAACTATTAAGTGACGTCATTTTGTATTATTTTAGACCAACTATATAAGTGTTTTAACCCCCTAAACTAATTCATCTAAATCATAACTACCAACTTCCAAAATCAAAACCCATCTTCCCCAAAATCTTCTCTCTAGAACTCCAAGGAAGAAGAAGAATAAAGTCAAGCTAGGGTTCGAAGTAGATGGCTTTTTCACTCAATTTCTTGAGGATTATTCATCAAGGTATAGTAGTCCTTCATCCATAGATAGCTATCATCCATGGAGTCCCTCCAAAATCAATTTCAAACTTGTAATTTCCCCAAGAAAGCTAGGGTTTTACTCTAAGTTATGGATTAACTTCAAAAACGATTTCAATACTTTAATTGCTTTATATTATGATCAAATTGATGATTATCTATTGTTTTTAACATGAATTTTCCAAGAATCCATGAGTTTCCCTATTTTTCCCAATTTGGACTCAAAGTGTGGGTATTGATTGATGTAAAGAGAATATGATTGAATTCTGTATGAAAGTACTTGAATCACTTGAATTATGTTATTATCCATGTCTAATGTAGTAATCCTAGATGTGTTGATGAATTATGATCTATGATCCTTGAAGGGCAAAGTATATGAATTATGGATGATTATGAGAATTGTATTTATGCTTATGAGCACTTTGACAGTAAAATGAATATGATTATAATCTAGTTGTTGTGTTGTTGGAAGTTATCCTCTTGTATACACTTATGTATGAATATGATATGATGTGAAAGATTTGTCACATGTAGTGATTCTAAGGTTGGAAGACTAGTCTCACCTATTGAATCTAGGAGCTATAATATGATTATGTTGGATTGAGTGTCAAGACATTCTTCCAAGAAAATGAACTTAAGTCAAGACTTAATATGTAATCAATGGGAATCAATGCTTCGCACCGAGTGGATATGAATATGAGAAGGAAGCTTTTACCATAGTTGAGTTCGGCTTTCCAAATGGGTTCCTTCTATACTAGTTGATTCCGGGTTCCCAAAGTATGTATCTCATGAGATGGAAACCTTCTACCATAGTTGAGTCTGGGTTTCTAGAAGCAATCTCCCTATCCCATAACTATGTCCCCTCATAGGTCTTTAGCTAGTGGATCCACCTAAGTTAAGAGTTTGGTTCTACCCTCGGCAAGAAGGACAACCCATTTTCGGTGTGGGGTAAATACTGGATTCCATGTTTAGCTCACATGGTCTATGTCGGTCAAGGCTATTCCCTATTATGGTAGTATGAACACGTAGTTGAGTTATGAACTATAGTTACTCAAGAAGCTTTACTTAGTATGAGTGGGATTATGGGATCTTATCTATGCATTGCATAAGTATGCTTTAAGGGTACTTATGGTAAGTTTCTCTTATGACATGATGACTTATTGTTTATGCTTATGACTTGTGTTTCTAAATTATCTCCCAAATGATGTTTCAACTTAGCAAATGGCATGCATTGAACTAAAATGTCCCTTTTTAGCATGATTTCACTATTTTGTGCATGGCTATCATACTTAGTGCATTCTTGTACTAACCCATATTTTCTACATTTTTACATAAGTGTAGGGACCGGTTGTTGAGGTGATTTCCTTCTTGGTCAAAGCTTGGATCGACTACTCTCCTTGCTTTTGGTGAGTCCTCAAAGTTCAAGGACGGGTGAGGATTTTCTAGTTTCTTTTCTTATACTTTCATTTTAAAACAATGTTGTAAGGGTTGTGACCTTATTTGAGACTTCGATTGTAATAGATGGCTAATTAAGACAAGTCTAGACTTCCGCTTTGCTTTTAAGAAAATTTTCTTAAGACTCTAAATGTGTTTTACTCTTTATTGTTTTTTATCTTATGTTATGATATGCTAAGGGCTTGTATGAGACCCCTTCGGGGTCAAGTACGCCGTGTTACATCTAGGGTGTAACCCTGGGTCTTGACAAACTTTGTAATCAGATCAAAAGGTTTAGAATGATTCTAGGATGATGTCTCACAAGCCACATCTAGTAGAGTCTTATTCATGAGTGTAAAGCGCGCCACATTTATGAATGAGAGGCTATAAGATGTTTAGGAAATTTCACTTCTTTCATTACTCTTGAGTCGTACGATAGAGTTTAACTCTATAAGGTATTCCTTCTAATCCTTCTCTTGTGTCTTCAGGAAATGAATACATGAAGAGCTAACGCTAGAAGGATGGAAGATGAGCATGTGAATGAAGGAGTTCCTCCTCAAGCTAATCAAGCTCCGATTGATCCTGCGGTGGAGAATGTGACCCATGCGGAGTTTAGATCTACTATCTAATTGTTGGCTCAAGTTGTTACAACTCAAGCCAATAGAGAGGTGATTGCTCCTATGAACACCAATGTGAGTTCCGCGGCTTCTAGATTGAGGGATTTTGCAAGAATGAACCCTCCCGAGTTTCATGGGTCCAAAGTGGGAGAAGATCCTCAAGAATTTGTGGAAGAGGTCTACAAGATAATTGATGTTATGGGGGTGACTTCGGTAGAGAAAGCGGAGCTAGCCGCTTACCAATTGAACAAAGTTGCTCAAATATGGTATACTCAATGGAAGAACAATAGGCGGGTAGGAGCGGGTCCCATGGAGTGGGAAGTGTTCAAGTCGGCATTTCTTGAGAGATTCTTTCCTCGAGAGTTGAGGGAAGCTAAGGTGGAAGAGTTCATTAACCTTCGTCAAGGAGGTATGAGTGTTCAAGAGTATTCTCTAAAATTTACCGAATTGTCCAAGTATGCTCTGGCTTTGGTGGCGGATTCTAGGGACATGATGAGTAGGTATTTGACGGGTGTGTCTAGATTGGTGAGAAAATAATGTCGTTCGGCAATGCTTCATGATGATATGGGTATCTCACGTCTTATGGTGTATGCCCAACAAATGGAGGATGAGAAACTCCAAGACAAAAATAGGGAGGTGAAGAGAGCTAGAACCGGTGATGGGAATTTCTCTAATGCTAAGTCTGATGGACAAGGTCGGCAAAGGTTCTCCAACCAAGGCTCCTCTAGTGCTCCAAGGGTCAACAATGATAGGGTGTCTAACCCTAAACCTCAAGGAGGTAATAGTGGTGGTTCTTATGTTGCTAGGCCTAATTGTTCAAAATGTGGTAGAAAGCATGATGGCAAATACCTAGTTGGCTCGGATGGATGCTATGGTCGTGGAAAGAGTGGCCTCAAGATGAGATGTTTTCCAATGCTCAAGGTTAAAGGCAGAGAAGATAAGCAAGCTCCTCCAAGCGGTTCAAACTCCAATGCTCAAAAGCAAAACTGCTTTTATGCTCTTCAATCCCGAGGTGACCAAGAGAGCTCCCCGGATGTGGTGACCGGTATGTTAAAAGCCTTTTTATTGATGTATATGCCTTATTAGATCCCGGTGCTACTTTATCCTTTGTGACACCTTTTGTGGCCATGAAGTTTGAAATACTCCCCGAAGTGTTAGTAGAACCTTATTCGGTTTCTACCCCGGTTGGTGACTCGGTAGTGACAAAAAAGGTTTATAGAAGTTGTCCAATTTCCTTGTCCCATAGAGTTACCTTGGTAGATTGGGTGGAGTTAGACATGTTAGACTTTGATATGATTTTGGGTATGGATTGGTTGCATGCATGTTATGCCTCTATTGATTGTAGGACTCGGGTGGTTAGGTTCCAATTTCCAAATGAGCCTATCTTAGAATAGAAGGGGGGGATTTTATGCCTAGAGGTCAATTTGTCTCTTGCCTTAAAGCTAGGATGATGATCTCCAAAGGGTGTATTTACCATCTTGTTAGGGTGAGGGATGTTGAATCTGAAACCCCTCCTCTAGAGTCGGTTCCGGTAGTGAATGAATTCCTGAAAGTTTTCCCCAATGATTTACCCGGTATTCCTCCCGAGCGGGAAATAGATTTTGGTATTGACCTTCTTCCGGATACGCAACCTATCTCTATTCCTCCTTATAGAATGGCTCCGGCGGAGTTGAAGGAGTTGAAAGAGCAACTAAAGGATTTGCTAGATAAGGGTTTTATTCAACTGAGTATCTCTCCATGGGGTGCTCCGATATTGTTTGTTCGAAAGAAGGTTGGGTCTCTTAGAATGTGCATTGATTATCGTCAATTAAATAAAGCTACCATTAAGAACAAGTGTCCTCTTCCAATAATAGATGACTTGTTTGACCAACTTCAAGGGGCTAGTTATTTCTCCAAAATTAATCTTCGTTCGGGTTATCACCAATTGGGGTGAGAGGGGTTGATATTCCCAAGAAGGCCTTCCGAACTCGATATGGTCACTATGAGTTTCTAGTAATGTCCTTTGGTTTGACTAACGCTCTGGCGGCGTTCATGGACTTAATGAATAGAGTGTTCCGACAATATCTTGACACATTTGTTATCGTGTTTATCGATGATATTTTGATCTATTCAAGGAGTGAGGATGAGCATGTTGACCATTTGAGAGTTGTATTGCAAGTTCTTAAAGACCATCAACTTTTTGCAAAGCTTAGTAACTGTGAATTTTGGTTACGGTCTGTAGCATTCCTTGGTCATATTGTGTCAAGCAAGGGTATCGAGGTAGATCCTAAGAAGACGGATGCGGTCAAGAGTTGGCCTAGACCTCTAACTCCTTTTGACATTAGAAGTTTTTTGGGTTTGGCCGGTTACTACAAGAGGTTTGTTGAGGGGTTTTCCTCAATTGCTTCTCCGTTGACGGCTTTGACTCAAAAGAAGGCTAAGTTTGTGTGGTCGGAAGCTTGTGAAAAGAGGTTTCAAGAATTGAAAGATAGACTTACCTCCGCTCCGGTGTTGACCTTACCGGAGGGTATGGATGGTTTCGTAGTATATTGTGATGCCTCTAGATTTGGGTTGGGATGTGTACTTATCCAACATGGTAAGGTGATTTCCTGTGCTTCAAGGCAACTTAAGGTCCAATAGAATAATTATCCGACCCACGACCTTGAATTAGCAGCGGTCATTTTTGCCTTGAAAATTTGGAGGCATTATCTATATGGGGTGCATGTAGATGTGTTCACCGACCACAAGAGTATTCAATACGTATTTAGTCAAAAAGAATTGAATCTCCGACAACGAAAATGGTTAGGATTGTTGAAGGACTATGGCATGAGTATCCTTTATCACCCCGGCAAAGATAATATGGTAGCGGATGCTCTTAGTAGATTGTCCATGGGTAGTGTGGCTCATGTAGAGGATGAAAAGAAATAATTGGTTCGTGATGTGCATAGGTTGGCTCGGCTAGGTATTCATCTAGTGGATTCCGCCAAGGGTGGTGTCATGGTCCATAATGGCTCCGAATCATCCTTTGTGATGGATGTTAAGTCTAAGCAAGACCTTGATCCTATATTAGTCGAGTTGAAAGAGTCGGTACTCAAAAAGTCCGTTGAGGCTTTCTCCCAAGGGGGAGATTGGGTGCTTAGGTACCAAGGGAGATTGTGTGTTCCGGATGTTGATGGTTTGAGGGAGCAAATTTTAGAAGAAGCTCATAGTTCTCGGTATTCTATTCATCCGGGAGTCACCAAGATGTATCGTGATCTACGGGAAGTCTATTGGTGGAATGGAATGAAAAAGGATATAAGGAATTTGTAGCCAAATGTCCGAATTGTCAACAAGTTAATGTTGAGCATCAAAGGCCGGGAGGGTCATTGCAAGATATACCAATTCCCACTTGGAAGTGGGAAAAGATTAATATGGACTTTATTGTGGGTTTGCCTCGCACCCGAAGGCAACATGATTCTATTTTGGTCATTATAGATAGGATGACAAAATCGGCCAACTTCATTCCCGTCAAGGTCTCTTTTTCGGCAGAAGACTATGCCAAGTTGTATATAAGAGAGATAGTGAAGTTGCATGGGGTTCCTTTATCTATCATTTCGGACAGGGGTCCTCAATTTACTTCACACTTTTGGAAGTCATTCCAAAAAGAGCTTGGTACTAAGGTTAAACTTAGCACAGATTTTCATCCCCAAACCGATGGCCAAGCGGAACGTACCATTCAAACATTAGAGGATATGTTGAGGGCTTGTGTCATATATTTCAAGGGTAATTGGGATGACCACTTGCCATTAATAGAGTTTGCCTACAAAAATAGCTACCACTCAAGTATTACTATGGCTCCTTTTGAGGCCTTGTATGGTCGGAGATGTAGGTCTCCGGTTGGTTGGTTTGAGGTAGGTGAAACTGCTCTTATTGGTCCCGAATTGGTTTATGAAGCTATAAAGAAGGTCTGACTCATTAGGGAGAGGTTGACAACGGCTCAAACTAGACAGAAGTCTTATACCGATATTAGAAGGAGGGATCTAGAATTTGAAGTTAATGATTGGGTCTATTTGAAAATCTCACCTATGAAAGGTGTGATGAGATTTGGCAAGAAGGGGAAACTTAGTCCCCGGTATGTGGGCCCATATCAAATTTTGAAGCATATTGGAAAAGTTGCCTATGAGTTAGATTTGCCGAATGAGTTGGCTCCGGTTCATCCGGTATTTCATGTTTCCATGCTTAAGAAGTGTATTGGAGATCCGGCATCCATTATCCCCCTAGAAGGATTTGGAGTTGATGAGAGCCTCTCATATGAGGAAGTTCCAGTAGAAATCCTAGATCGGCAAGTTAAGAGGTTGAGAAATAAGGAAATAGTTTCCGTAAAGTTTTATGGAGAAATCATCTATTTGAGGGTGCTATTTGGGAGGCCGAGGCCGATATGAACTCCTGATACCCTCATCTCTTTCCTTCTACTCCTATTCAAGCTTGAGGTAAATAGTTCCTCTTGAGTTTTAGTGTTTTGGGAGTCATGTGTGTTATATGAGTTTTTCCATGATTTCCTTATAGTATGCATGTTCTTGAGAAATTCATGTTTAGTAATGAGTTTTCATGATTTATGTGTTCCTCATGTTGTTGTGCATTTAGTATGAGTTGCATATTTGACTTCATGAGATGAGTTGATGAACATGCTTTAGTATGCTTTTGAAAGAAATTGCATATTGGCTCCATGATAGTGTGTTGAGCATGATTTTAGTTGGAGAAGGTAGTTCCTCCTATGATTATGTGAAATGACGAGTTTTGTGCATAATGGGTTGTAGACGTAGTTCCTACTTCCTTGTATTGCATTGACTAAGTGTTGAGATGGAGTTGATGTTTCCTCCTTTGAATTGTGCATTATTTTAATGTTTCATGCATGATGGGCTGCTAGTCTTGAGTCTTTAATTCTGTAAGGTGTCTAGACCATCATTCGAGGATGAATATTCCCAATGGGGAGATATTGTAACACTCTGGAAATTAATAGGCTAAGCTAGAGCTTGACGTTAGGGTTAGAGCCCAAAACGTACCTCATTGTACCTTAAAATTCATGTTTTCGTGTTAGAATGCTAAGGCCTTAACCCCAAGGAGTAACCATGGGTCCTTGAGGAAAAGCCTCATAGAGGCTGCCTGGAAGTGACCCACGAAGGGAATCCACGAACCGTGGATGGACCCACGCCCCATGGGAAGGGGTCGTGGGTCAAGGCCTTTGCCTCCCCTGTTTTTGCAAAGTCCCAGTATCGAACCACACCCAACCAGCACGGGCCGTGGTCCATCCCACGAGCCATGGTCCCACCCACGGTCCGTGGGTCATAGGTCGTAGGTCACACCTGGAACTGCCTTTTGGCAGTTAAACTTAGAGGTGTTTTGGGGTTTTCCTATTTTAATTAACTATTAAGTGACGTCGTTTTGTATTATTTTAGACCAACTATATAAGTGTTTAAAGCCCCTAAACTAAGTCATCTAAATCATAACTACCAACTTCCCAAATCAAAACTCATCTTCCCCAAAATCTTCTCTCTAGAACTCCAAGGAAGAAGAAGAAGAAAGTCAAGCTAGAGTTTGAAGTACAGGGCTTTTTCACTCAATTTCGTGAGAATTCTTCATCAAGGTATGGTAGTCCTTCATCCATAGTTAGCTATCATCTATGGAGTCCCTCCAAAATCAATTCCAAATTTGTAATTTCCCCAAGAAAGCTAGGGTTTTACTCCAAGTTATGGATTCATTTCAAAAATGATTTCAATGCTTTAATTCCTTTATATTATGATCAAATTGATGATTATCTACTGTTTTTAACATGAATTCCCCAAGAATCCATGAGTTTCTCTATTTTTCCCAATTTGGATCTCAAAGTATGGGTATTGATCGATGCAAGGAGAATATGATTGACTTATACATGAAAGTAATTGAATCACTTGAATTATGTTATTATCCATGTCTAATGTAGTAATCCTATATGTGTTGATGAATTATGATCTATGATCCTTAAAGGGCAAAGTATATGAATTATGCATGATTATGAGAATTGTATTTATGCTTATGAGCACTTTGACAGTAAAATGAATATGATTATAATCTAGTTGTTATGTTGTTGGAAGTTATCCTCTTGTATACACTTATGTATGAATATGATATGATGTGAAAGGTTTGTCACATGTAGTGATTCTAAGGTTGGAAGACTAGTCTCACATATTGAATCTAGGAGCTATAGTATGATTATGTTGGATTGAGTGTCAAGACATTCTTCCAAGAAAATGAACTTAAGTCAAGACTTAATATGTAATAAATGGGAATCAATGCTTAGCAACGAGTGGATATGAATATGAGAAGGAAGCTTTTACCATAATTGAGTCCGGCTTTCCAAATGGGTTCCTTCTACACTAGTTGAGTCCGGGTTCCCAAAGTATGCATCTCATGAGATGGAAACCTTCTACCATAGTTGAGTCCGAGTTTCTAGAAGCAATCTCCCTATCCCATCACTATGTGCCCTCATAGGTCTTTAGCTAGTGGATCCACATAAGCTAAGAGTTTGGTTCTATCCTCGGCAAGTACGACAACCCCTTTTCGGTGTGGGGTAGACACCGGATTCCATGTTTAGTTCACATGGTCTATGTCGGTTAAGGCTATTCCCTATTATGGTAGTATGAACACGTAGTTGAGTTATGAACTATAGTTACTCAAGAAGCTTTACTTAGTATGGATGGATTATGGGATCTTATCTATGCATTGCACAAGTATGCTTTAAGTGTACTTATGGTAAGTTTCTCTTATGACAGGATGACTTAAGAATTGTTTATGCTTATGACTTGTGTTTCTACATTATCTCCCAAATGATGTTTTAACTTAGCAAATGGCATGCATTGAACTAAAATGTCCCTTTTTAGCATGATTTCACTATTTTGTGCATGACTATCATATTTAGTTCATTCTTGTACTAACCCATACTTTCTACATTTTTACATAAGCGTAGGGACCGATTCTTGAGGTGATTTCCTTCTTGGTCAAAGCTTGGATCGACTACTCTCCTTTATTTTGGTGAGTCCTCAAAGTTTGAGGACGGCTGAGGATTTTCTAGTTTCTTTTCTTGTACTTTCATTTGAAAACAATGTTGTAAGGGCTGCAACCCTATTTGAGACTTCGATTGTAATAGATGGCTAATTGAGACAAGTCTAGACTTCCGCTTTGCTTTTAAGAAAATTTTCTTAAGACTCTAAATGTGTTTTACTCTTTATTGTTCTTTATCTTATGTTATGATATGCTAAGGGCTTGTATGAGACCCCTTTGGGGTCAAGTACGCCGTGTTACATCTAGGGTGTACCTCTGGGTCGTGTCAATTTCAAAATTTAAAATTTGAATCCCTTTAGGATAAGGTTGAAAGATGTTTTAATAGAACCAATCGCAACAGAAATTTGAAGGGAGCCGTCTGATTTCGGAGCAAGGACGCTCGAGGATGGAGATGAAGACACCTGGATTATCCAACGTTCTTCATGTACGAAAACGATAAGGGTGAGAGGGTAAGGACGCGTGATTGATCTGGGCTTCTCGCTTGCGATTCCTAGTGTTTTCGGGTTTCATCGCGTTCATCTGGGTTCGCTGAAAGAAGAAGAAAACGAGTATGGGTCGTTCTGATATCGCTGGGTCTACATATTGTTTTGTTGTTGTTGTACTGTTGGTGGGTCATTTTTTGGGTCCTTTTGGATTTTGAATGGACTGGGTCAATTTGGTGTAAAGAAAAGGGCTGCTGGAAAATTGAAAGAAGAGGGCCCAACACTTGGTACCCAAATGGGCTAGATTTGTAATTAATAAAAGGGTCAAAGGGTTACAAACTTAACCAACTTAAGTTGAGAAGTTAGTCAAATTGAGTTTGATTAGCAAATTCGACTAAAACTTAAAGAGGATGAATTAATATAATTAATTAGTGAGCTTCTTAATCTTAACAAAATGAAATAATTAACTCAATTATAAACTATTTAACCTAAAATATAGGCCATTGAATAATTAAGTTAATTAACCAAATATTTAATTAAAACAAAATCTTTTTGAGACGATTTTCGAATATTTATAAAATAAACTAATTATATAAAAACATATTTATTATTAAAAATTATAAAAAGCGACCAAAATTACTTTAAATACTTGAAAAAAATTATTTTGAACTTTATAAAAAACTAATTATTTCAAATCGTTTGAAATTTAAGAAGCTCAATGATTAATTCATATCGTAGAGGTCCAAAATTGGGTGTCAACAAGGACTCACCACTGATACTGCTGAACTGAAGATCGGGAACCGATCTATGCATGATCTGGAAGCTAAGGACCTGAACCTACATCACGAGAAGATTTAGCACAGAGTATGCGTCAGTACTTGAAAGGTATTGAGCATGCAGGATAGAGTAAAGCTGAACAATAATCATAACTGAACAAACATATAACTGAACAATGATATGAGATAAGCATGATACTAACTGAGATTACTGAACATGAAATGACTGAATGTAATGACCAAGTTTATAACATGCTGAAACTGAATAGTGACTGATAACATGGTCAATGCAATAGAATCTGACTGTAAGGGAGCTACTAATAACCGACATAAAACCACATGAGCTAAATGTGGAGTCCGATGTATACGCCCCATCGAGAGGACCCAATATACCCTGCCGACTGGCGTGATCACTAAAATGTAATGCCCACAGAGGGGACTTATAAACCTACGGGGCACGTAGTTTTGGGACAATTCGGGTACGTTGATTCCTAGTCCACTCGGTATTAAGCTACTCCTAATTAGAATGTATTTAAGAAATTTTATGACTGAAATATGAAGTATTGGATAGCTCAATTACTCACATGCAAACTCTGAGAATGCAACAATTATAACTGATAATGTGACATTCGTAAACTGAAGCATATATATCTGAAATAACTGACCTAGCATGTGTAATTCATGAACTAAAATAACTACAAGGCTAGGGTTCTGAATTTCATAAAAGAAACTAAGCAATAACATGATAATCTGATTTGGATCATTCTAACAGCTAAAACCCAACAATTTCTAACATTCTAGAAACCCTAGGTCTAGATAATATTAAGGGAATCAAGAATCTGACTGAATTCTAGGGACCTAATGGGTGAAAGGAACCCACTAGTGAAATCCCACATACCTGGTGATGAAATCCACAGAGAAATATTTTGATTTCGGGGCTGGAACTGATGAAAACTCATTGCATTCTTGAACTAGAGCTTGGTCGACTTTCTCCTCTGTTTTACTCTAAGATTGATGAATTTTTGGTTAATAATTGATTAGGGTAAGTTCTAGTTAGTTTACTAGGCTAAAACTGACCAAAACCACGTAGTTTAGGGGTCCAACGCATAAGGAAAAGACCAAACGACCCCTGACTTAAAATCTGCTGAAGCCACCGACGGGACTGATCGATGATCCGTGGATTGATCCATTATCCGTCCTGTCAGTCCGTCGATCAAATTCAGAGGATGGGTTCTGGAGGGGTCCTGAGGGTCTCGACCTACGGATGG
Source organism: Solanum etuberosum (assembly GCA_029582245.1). Taxonomy (NCBI): domain Eukaryota; kingdom Viridiplantae; phylum Streptophyta; class Magnoliopsida; order Solanales; family Solanaceae; genus Solanum; species Solanum etuberosum. The sequence goes on along the minus strand of JAJONR010001871.1, from coordinate 6,693 downwards.
ATCGACGGTCCGTGGACTGATCCACGATCTGTCCTGTCAGTCCGTCGATCGACTTCAGAGGATGGGTTCTAGGGGGTCCTGAGGGTCTCGACCTACAGACGGATCAACGGTCTGTGGACTGATCCACGATCCATCCTGTCACTCCGTTGATCGACTTCAGAGGATGGGTTATTGGGCCTCGATCCACGGACCTGGACCACGGTCCGTGGGTCATGCCTTAGAGAAATTTTTGGGCTGATTATGGGGAGGGCTACAGGTGGCCATCCACGGACCACCAGGACGGACCGTGGGTCACCCTACGGTCTGTGGGTTGCACCTGCAACTTCTGGAAATCTACTGGTTTGGTCTGTCTAGGATACGGGGTGTTACACTGAGGGTCTGAACAGAGCATGTGGGCCCGGTACCTTTATCTTTTCAAGCCTTCAGGCTGTAACTATCCTTCTACTATCGTGGATGAAAGTCCTTTTTAGTCATGGATATGTTAATGATCATCCAGGTCGTTTCCTTCATTTTTTTGATCTTTTTATCATTATGACTTGTTGGGACTCACAGTTCGGTCATCAGGCCGTTCATTTGAGTTTGGTGCAAGTTTCCACATTTTAGAGCTTCTAAAGTTTGTACGGCTGATTTTGATCAAAAATCCTGGAAGACGGCCTCAAAATGCAATTCTGGCAGTTTCGTAAGCTTAAGAATATCGAGTTCGGTTTAGAATGACTCTTTTAGCGGATCCCAAGGCTTCCGAGCTCATTCTGAGCCCTTTTTTTAGAATTTGGCTAAAATACAGCTTAGATATGAGACCTACTTTTCATTGAGATGACCTTGGATTGAAGTTTCTATGGTTCCATTGAGTCCGGAATGTCGAATTTGGAGGGGTAGCATATTTCAGCTGATGCAGCCCTTGCTGGTGCATCTTGGGTTGGTCTCCGCGTTCGCGGACCTGGTCCCTGATACGCCTAAATTACACCTTCCAAAAGAAGTATAAGCAGACGTCGTTCAAATAAAGAACCTAACCGAGGTTTGGGTCGATCCCACGAGGAATGACGTCTAAACTTAGCTTAATTGTTTGTTAGTTGTACTTTTAGTCGAGTTATTTCCGTAAGGGGGGCTGTTAGCTTAATATGCACACTCTCACAAAAGAAATTCAGTATTGTACATGCATAATATCATAAGCTTGCCCTTAATTTCAATACTTTGACTCTCGAACCGTTAAACTAGGATAACTATAGGACTTTTTTAGCTTGTAACGTAGGCTCAAGGTCATGTGTGGTATATTTAGATTTGAAGTAACTTTTCTGTCGTGCTTGACATAACATTGACGTATTTCATTTTTTACAACCAATACTCATTTCACCTCTATTTTCTTTTTCCTCATTTTTCATTAATGCTTGGGTGTTGCTTTCACTTTGTTTTCTTTTTCTCTTCAATATTTTCTTCTGCTTTTTATTTATTTCTTTTTCTTTTCTTTTTTCGCGGCCACACCTCCTTATTTTCCTCTTTTCTTATTATACAATTTTTTTCATACTCCTTTCTTTTTTCATTTTCCTCTATAGTAGCCACCCTCAACTTAGGCTTTTAGCGTGAGTTGAGGTGCATGATGTCCAAGAAGGGACCAAAGCCAAACAAAGGTTAACATTTTATGAACAGGGAAGGTGAATTAGGTAATTCAAAAATGGTTTATTTAAGGCTCAAAGATATGGATCGAGGGGTATATTTTCATTTGTTCAGTTGTTTTAGGCTTAGTGGACTATATTTCAACAATGTCCTATGATCCTTTACTAATTAACAGTTCAATTAACCTAGAAAGATTAACAGAGCAAGTTCTAGATGGGCACATATTATAAGAAAGAACAATAACCTCACACACACATGACACATCGTTTCATTATCAGTTATCAATGTATCTAGTTCATGCTTTAGCTTAAGTCGTGTTATCCTATCAATTCCTATCATGTCATACAAAGATCCTAACATAGTCAACTCACAGTAACACAGATATAACACAAAGCAAAATTTTTTTGGAGGGATATCATTTTTTATCAACATTACCATCATGTTTTTACTCTAGTTTATTTTCACAATTTACATCCTAAACATGCCGGTTCAACAAAAATTAAAAGGTCCTCGGGTAAAAAGAACACATGTAAGAAAACTCCAATGAAATATTTGAGTATCCGGGTTATTCAGACTTCACGTAGATACTCAGGAGCAATTAATCTCAACCCCACATGAAAACTGTGCAATATCCTGAATGCACTAAAAAAATATAAAACGGAGGGTGAAGACAAACCTGTAGAGACTAAGCGTCGATGTACTAACTAGAGGAATGTGGGCCCATTAGTGTAGAACCTGGTGCATCAGCATTTGCCTCTAGATCAATCTAGGTAGCACCATCAGTAGTGCCACCCGAGCTTGAAGCTCTAACCATTTATTGCCAACTCTCTCCAATCTTGCCTCCTTGGATTGAATCAACTCAAGAAAGGTTGCCTTGATTACACGCCGCTCCTTCTTCCTCGCTCTTACCTTAGACTCATCTCCAATATTTGTGTCCGACTGTGTGCACTTCCCAATTGCACATGTAGTCTCCTTCGCCTAAAAAAGAGCCATAAAAATCAAATATGCGGGATCAGGGAGTGAGGGATGGAGATGATGCGACAACAGTCAGTTTGGTCACTTCATCCTAGAGCTTATCTAACTCAGTCTGGAAACTCTAAAGGAGTGCTCGAGGTCGGTCTAAGTAGAGGTGGGATCCCACTATGAAAAATCTCTAACTCCGGGTTGCTTGGAGGCAAGCATCGCACTCATCTAAGGTATGCTAAATTGAGATCCTCGACATAGAGCGGTCAGGTTAGTATCATCCCTGATCAGCCCAACATCTTGAGTCTTAGTCACCTCAATCAGATCATCAACTCATGTTATCAGAGGCGCTCCAGAATACCAATATAGTTTGAAAATCAAGCACATAATAGAGAGTGTGGTAGTAGGCCGGAATGCTCTCTCATGGATCTTTTCCATCAGAATGTGAGCGAAGTTAATCTTGTACCCGACCATCAAGCATGCCACCATCACCGCACGATCAGGAGTCAGATGGTTATCATCCATGGTGGGGGATAGGCGAGATCGCACTATGGCCCACCAAAACTTCACTGCAAAATTAAGTGTGGCCTTCCGGATCGAGGCTGAGCTAGATACCCACTTGGCATTGATTCCCTGCTCTGCTATGTACCCATCAACTCATCTTAACAAGTCTTCTTTCTGGCCGAGTCTTTCATCACCTTCGGATCTCATATCATATTTATCTAGTGTTCAAACTCGACCGAGAAGGTTGTCTGCACATAATCTGCTACGTGAAGGAACCAACGGATGGTGTTCTCAAATAAGTATGCAGGCCACTCACGTACTATAGTACTCAACAACTGAGGTTGGGAAAGCTTCTTAGCTTTCTTTGGCATATTGTTTTTCACGATCGCCACATACGAAGCATAGAATTCTCGGACCATGTTGTTAGTGTATTTTCCTGGTGGGTCTACCATCCAGTCGTATCTATGTTGTTAGGATAGGGCATGTATCTCTGGTACTGTGTGTAAATTACCGGTCAGTACTCCCTGCTCTTCGGTGATCGGCCATTTGGATTTGCCCTTCTCGTTCTAGGACGATGTTTTCTAGAAAATATCAAACATACCCTATACACACCACCGATAGGGCTTCCCCGCTACTCATACCAGTTGTGAAGGTATCTCAGGTGATGTTGCCTTGTCGCTAGACTATGAAGAACCAGAGTCAGACTCTGATCCGGAGTGTGAACTAGAGTTTGAACCTAACTCTGAGTCCCACTATCATCCCCCGAGGCTTGTTCCGTCTCATCAGAATAGGGAGAAGTAGGTGTTGGGGGTGAGGCAATATTAACCGGCTCCGGAGCCTCTGACAGTTTCTTAGTTTGGTTCTGGGTGGTCCGAGCCTCAGTCAGAGAATCAATCCGCATGTTGTAGTTATCCTCGAACCCACTGTCCTCATCATCGGTTTACTAATTTTTAAGCTAAGACTTGACTTGAGTCCCGACCCTCTTAGGTGGTGCGGTGGATTTTCCCTCTTGTCTCGGCATTGTACTTGTAGGGTAACTATTAGTGACTCAAAAGTACAAAAGGAAAGCAAAGAAAAGAAAAGAAATCAAAGAAAAACAAAAAAAAATTAATCGATATTGTACTATTTTTGGCACTACGACAGGGTTCCTACGGATCATAAAGGGTTCTACGGCATGTAGGAACCAGTCGTAAAACGGCAGGGCTACAAACATGTCACAGAAGTTGGATCTACAGATTGACAGCATGGTCCGTCAAAATTTCTACGGACCGTAGGTCAATTCGTAGTTCCTAAACTTAGCTATTGGAATTGTACTACTTGGACTACGGGGCTGATCTATGAGCCATGGTAATTTCTAGAGATCGTAGACAAAGTCGTAGCCCCCAACTTCAATTTTTAATCTTTAGAAAATTTTGTAAGAGTCTTATCTATGTTCCGTTGAAATTATCTATATATTATATTATTATATATATATCCAAATTTTTCAGTTTTACTAGTTGATTTTTAATTATTTTTTTAATCAAATCTCAAATAATTGTTAAAAACAATGAGGGCTACTTTCTTCTCTTTTTTTTTATAAAAAAAAGTGCAATTATATAAGTACGACTATTTAATTTGGAATAGAATATACTCTTTTTTATAAATATATTAATTAATTTAAATAGCATATATACATATACTTTTAATAAATATATTGATTAATTATGACTTTAATAGAAAAAAATTCATAAGGAATATATTGAATAGGGAGTAAATAATTTTTAAAAAACCTCTTTTTCTCTCTCTATACGTGACGAATAATGATTCCCTTTAATAAAAGTACATTATAACTCAACGTAACTGCTTATTAGTTTTGAGAAAAAAAAGCTGATTTATATAAGATAACTTCAATATTTTTATTTATATATATTTCACTAATTTTTCAATTCTATCTTTTCTGACTCATATCCGACCAATTCTTCTACATCAGATTCTCCGTTTCATTATTTTATAGTATCTTCTTGAGACCAGTCTTCTTATCGATATTTGAAAATAACAATTGCAATGAAGTTTTGTTTTTGCTAAATTCATATCAATATTTTTCTCTGTAATTATCCAAATTTTGAATTTTTCATTGATATTTTGTAAGAAATTGTATAGTAAATCTTCTTCTATTCAAAAATACATTCTATATCATATCAATGCAAACAGTTGCTATTGATTATATTATATTAGCATAAAATAAAAAAATTGATATATAAGAAGAGCATTTTAGAAAGATTTAACATATTTAAGAATGAGAATTGTTCCTTTAAGATCTTATCATTTTGCAGTAGATAATCTTATGTGCATAAGTGACTTATCTTTTTTTTTATAAGACTTTATTAACTTGTATTACTTGATCTTTTGGAACAGAAGTACCCTCATAAAGTATATATGGATACTTTTCATCAAGTATATTTTTTGAATCTTTTTAAAAATACTTTATCGAGGTGTACAAAAGTCGATCTAAAGACCAAAAAAAAAATCTAACTTTAAAAGTTAATCCAAATAGATTAGCAAAAGAATGAAGATTCATGTCTACTTATCATGCTTGAAGAAGACATATAGTACTTAATTTGCTAATCAAATAATTAAAATTGTTTTATGCTTAACATTATTATAATCATAGAATTTGCTAACTAGTTCTTATTACATAAACTCCATGAAAGTTTCAGACTCTATCAAACTATAAAGGACTATGTTATAGCTGCTTAGCTTGGTTCTGAGATGGTGGTACAGTCGACCTAGTACTACTCTTATTGGCTTTGCCTTAATGGCTACGTCTAGCAAGTTGTGTGACCACAAAAGACTGTGGAGAAAAGGGCGTAAAAGGTCTTATACAGTTAGAAACGCTAGACACATGGGCTCAATAGAGGTATGTATTACGGTCTTGACAGACCCTTTGCTTGGGTAAAATTTTGTTACCATACAACTATCAACTTATAACAAAAGCCTGCATATTTGATTCTTAGATTTTACAATGAGGATATTTAGTAACCTTGGTCTGGATGGCTTGGCGGACTACCGCCATACCCCTAGATCCTGTGGCTACAATGGTATCAGAGGTTCTGAGATGGTGATACAGTCGACCTAGTACTACTCTTATTGGCTTTGCCTTAGTGGCTACGTTTAGCAAGCTGTGTGACCACGAAAGCCTGTGGAGAAAAGGGCGTAAAAGGTCTTATACAGTTAGAAACGCTAGACACGTGGGCTCAATAAAGGTATGTATTACGGTCTTGACAGACCCTTTGCTCGGGTAAAAAATTTTTAACATACAGCTATCAACTTATAACAAAATCCTGCATATTTGATTCTTAGATTTTACAATGAGGATATTTAGTAACCTTGGTCTGGATGGCTTGGCGGACTACCGCCATACCCCTAGATCCTGTGGCTACAATGGTATCAGAGGTTCTGAGATGGTGATACAGTCGACCTAGTACTACTCTTATTGGCTTTGCCTTAGTGGCTACGTTTAGCAAGCTGTGTGACCACGAAAGCCTGTGGAGAAAAGGGCGTAAAAGGTCTTATACAGTTAGAAACGCTAGACACGTGGGCTCAATAAAGGTATGTATTACGGTCTTGACAGACCCT